>VYXC01002075.1:0-99936 GCA_013397175.1 Platysteira castanea
TGTAGTTCCAACTACCTGCCATGGGCAGGGAGTACTGAGGTTTGGGGCTTACTGCTCTGGCTTTTAAGGTAGAGGATTAAAACAAAAGTATGTTCATAATCAGTTATTTGAGACCCAGAGTTATTCCATGGGTTAAATTTGGCAGGAGGGGATTTTATTGGTGTTTTTTGCCGCCTGTGATCTCAGTTTCACACCAAAAAGTGGATGGATCTGTGCCATTCTCAGAGCAGGTGTGTGCCATGGGGAAACATTTCAGAATGCTTCCACTAAATTATTCCTTTGGCATTTTTAAATGCCTTACAATATTTCTGGGTCTGGGGTATAGCTGTTCCCTCTGAGAGGGCAAAAACACACTTGGGAAAAGCCTTCCTTGGCTTGGGGACATCAGAGGAAGCAGACTGCCTTTCATGGCTGGGAAAGGCTGCTGTGAGGCCAGCCTGAGAGAGGAAAAGGCCTTCAAATTCTGCTGTCCAGCTGGGTTCCCCTGCATTCCCTGGGGAAAGGCTGTCCTAAAATATGCTTTAATTGCTGTCAGGTTAGTTTGATGTGGGTTTTGTGGACCTGCTCGCAGAGGTGGGTGACAAGGGGTTGCCCCCATGATGCTACACACAAAGTGGCAGAGCAGGTATGGCCATGCCCCTCCTGGAAGCCTCTGCAGGGTCACCCAGGGCCAGACTCTGCAGAGGTCCCGCAGAACCCCAGGGAGACTGTCCCCGCAGGGATAGGGCTGAGAGAAGTAGATGCAGAGTGAGATGTGGGGGTGTCTCAGCAAGAAGCTGAACATTTTCCTCACGCAGCAGTGCTGAGCCTCGTTGCAGGGTGAGAAATTGGAATAGAGGGTGATGCTGCTGATGCTTGCACAGGCAGCTGTGGCTGCATCCAGGTAAGAGCCTACCTCGAACAGCACAGCTTCGGGGTGCTTGCCTTGGGCACTGCAGTTTGTGGCGTGGCCTTTTTGGAGGACTGTGCCCGAGAAGCTCCTCAGTTCATAGAAGAGAAGGTGCCTGTTTTGGGGAGTCACTGGGGGTCTGTGTGGGAAGCCAAAGACCCTGTGGAATTCTTTGTATGGGACTCTGGCTTCTTCCCCTGTCCGTATGTGGTAGGGACACTTGGCACACGTGGGGGTCTGCCTCTGCCAGCAGCAGGTCTTTACCACAGTGCCCTGGTGCGTCAGGAATTCTTGGAAAACTGTTTTCTCTCCTGTAGTCATGTTGTACTGAAAAATCTCCCAGTTTATGTGCTATAGAGCTGACAGTCCTAAATGAAAAAGAAAAGTAATATTTTAATTCAAGCCTTCAGTTTATTTTGCATCTCAGCTACATAAAATAATAGTGAACAATCTCTTCAAAAAGCTACTGAAACTTGCAGCAGCCTATGCTTGGTTGATGACACAGAGAACAAAAGTCTTGGAGCCTGAGGATATTATCCCCACATCAGCTTTTCTGCTAAAAAAAGAGTGAAAATTTCTCTTTTATCCTTAGAGAGAAGAAACTGCACAATAGAAACAGCCACACTTTTCAGGATTGTTACAGGTGATTCCATGATTCAATCTGGCAAAACAAACATCCAAACACCACCAAAAAAAAAGAAATTAAAACAGTGTAATTACCATGTCAGCAGGTCCAGCTCAGGGTAATAGCAAATATTTATCTGATTTCCTTCAGTGGCTTTTTAAGTTTCCACTTTAGGGCTCTTGCAATCTTTCTTTGAAAATTCTGTGATGCAGAATAAGGTTCCTCCCTGGTCTGGGCAGTTCAGTGCAGAAGGATCTTTCCCAGTGCAGAGGCTTGGCCCCAGTTGAGATGGTGGCAGCAGGTAGGTTCCTTTAGGTGTTTCCAGGTGCCAGGTGCTGGGAAACAGGAACACAAACAGAATTTGCCTTTGTGGGGCCAGGCATCTGTGGGAGTTGAGCTACTGTTCTGTGCCTGTCAGTATTTTTTTTTTATTTCTCAAGTGACACCACTTGCCCTTTTTTACTAGTGAAGTTTTGCTACAAGGTTGTTGTAGATGAAATCTGGGTGTTCTAGCCAATGTCCAACTGAGTTTCTTTCCAAATGATTTGTGTGTTTATCTGCCAGCTGGACAGAAAACTCCTGTTTTACTTCTGCACCAAGGTTTTCACTTTCTTATGAAGTTTGTGTCCCCCTCCCTGAGGCTGTAATTCCAGGGAGCAGTGGGCCATTCTGTGAGTAAGCTCAATCATGCTTTGTGCCAGGGTGCCAGAGGAGGGCAAACACAAATTTTGTGGGGATGAACAGCTTTTGGCTCAAGCAGGAAATTATTTGTCTTCACTGCTGCTCTTATTACCCCTCATCATTCCTGGATCCTGTTTAATTCTGTTGCTGCTCCACTGTAAAATTTGCCATCTGCATATTTTATCAGCTCACTTCTGCATTCCACCCTCTGTCAGTATTTCATTTCTTTCCTTAAATTCCTCATTTCATTGATTTGCTTTGCTTTCCACTCCCGACTCTACACTAACTTCCGTATGTTTTCCTCCTGTATTTTCAGACATATATGTGCTGTAGTTCCTTCCTGATCCAAGCCTTTGTGCTGTTCTCATTCAGATTACTCCTAAAGATTGGCTTCCTGACATCAGGAATGTTCCATTTGTCATTTCTGGTGTTTCTGTACATTTCGGATGGTCAATTGTGCTCTATTCTGTGCAGTGCAACATCACTCTGGCAGTGCTGTGCCTCCGGAAGTAGAAAATGCCTCTGCTCCCTGGCATAAATGAGGGGAGGTCTGGAGAAACGAGTGTTTTTCTTTGGAGGGGGATGTCAGGAGAGGGTGTCACCCCCTCGCCGGTTCTCGTAGACTTTCGGTGCTAAAGACAATTGAAAAAGCTGCAAATCTGGGATAAAGTTCCTCTTCCTCCTGTCCCTACTGGTGTTCCCGCAGAGTTGGGATGGCCACATGATGGCAATGTCGCACTCTGGGATGTGTGTCGTTTTCTGCTGGATGGAGCCGATTGCTTCTCGAGCTCCGTTTAAGTGTCTCTAGAGGTTTTCCACCAGAGAAATTTTTCATCTCCCCCTGAAACTTGCTTCTTTTTCTTTGGCTGGTGCTTTGCCCTGATGAAAACCCATCGAATTTTCAATCTTCTCAATCAACTGTGTCACATCCTTACAGGGTGGGAGTCAAATCCCAAACTACACTATTGGATGGATTAATTGGAAGAGTGTTCCCACAACCCAAGTGCATTTCTGGATGTGCAGCATCGGCCCTTGGCTCCTTTGCCAATGCTATCCCTCTCCATGAGCCACCATTCTGACACAGGAAATAGTGTCTGATGGATCCTTAGGAACTCAAAATGATGTTAACAGATTCGTGTTTATCTCTATCTCTATCTCTTCAATTATAATTGTAATTCTATCTCTGGCACTCCCAACTATATTTGGAGGGGACTGGGATATAATTATAACTTTAAGAAATTATTTCACTTCTTGCTAAAATCCCTCTCTGGGGCAGAGGGCAGGAGGTACTGATTAGTGGCCCACAACAAGGTACAAATGTTCACAGGAGGAACTAGAGAGGAATGCTTTATCCAGTGAAAACCACAGGGAAAACAGTCCCTAATGACTCCATCTGGAAGTGAGCCAGGGTCCAAGCCACATGTTCTGCGCCTAGGGAAAAACACACTAATGATCAGGACTGGGATTTTCTTTATCTTTATCCAAATTTTAGATAAACCCTGGTATCTCTCCAGGCTAAAAAGCATGCAGGAATTCTGATCCATCCCAACATGGCCAGTTTGGACCTGATTTTACTGATTTAAATGTGTGATTTTGGGATTTCTGAAGAGGTCTTTTGGAAGCAAAGTTGTGTGCATTGATTAGACAGAAACTGATGCATCATTATATGGAATCAGGATGTTTTATTCCCCAAACTAAACCATGGTCTGCTTCCATGGGCTGGTATAAGTGTTGCTGTGTGTATCAGGAGGGCTGTGGAACTTCCCCTGGAATGCTGCACTCAGGACAAGGATGGTTCCTCTCTTTTGTGCCTCTGAAATGTGAGTGTTGAAATTCTGTTGCATTTCTTGGTGCAGCCTGGTGCAAAATAATCTCTGCTGGAAGCATTTTACACGTCTTCATTCAGAAGGGAGTTTATCTGAGTTCAAAGTCCAGAGCAGTCACATGGTCCCGTAATCAGCTGGAGACTCGATGTTCCTGCGCAGCCCTAAGGTTTTAAAAATAAGAAACAAAGGATATGAGGGAAGAAGCAAGATCTGTCCACAGCTGCTCATAACCACATCCAGACAATTTGAACCCGTGCTGTGGTGGCATGACTGCCTCCACACTGCCCAGTCTCCAGCTCTTTGAACATGAGAGTGTGGGATATCTCGTGCCACAAGTAGCACTGCTCCTGGCTCCAGAGCGGGGCCCTGGTGCTCTGCACTCTGCCAAGGGGCATAAAGATTAGCCAGGATTTAGGTCCTGAGCTGAAAATATTTCCTGCTTTGGCTCCTGTGAAAGTCCGACCTTCATGAAGCTATTCTACCAAATCTGCCTCATCTGGCTTGTTTAGCCTCAAAGTGATTGAAATTATCACCTCACTTCCAGAGGTTTTTCCAGGGCTTCATTATCTTGATTGTTTCCCTTTCTCTATGCCTAAAAATAATTATTTTTCCCTTTTTGTGTACTAAGAGTAGAACTGAAACCTGCAGAGCATCAAGCAGTCTGTAAGGGGAATGACAAATACAGACATTTACATGCTATAGACAGGGTAACCAGGTTAGATTTTAGGACAGCAAAAATCATAAGCAAAAATTACAGAAATAACCCAGGATTTTGATTATTAAAAAGAAAAACCCAAAAACATTCTGTTGAGTGTGGTCACACCAGAGAGTATAGGTGGAGAAATTCTTCCATATTAATTATAAAGTGTTATCAGAATGCTTTGTTTGTCAAACAATTGGACAGATTTCCTCTTGCCCCAAGAAAGAGCCAGGGAACTTGCCAAGAGCCTGTGTTTACAGATAGAAAATATAGAGGAACAAAATGAAAGTTTAGTGATGGAAAAAGAAGAGACCTTTCATATATTGCACATAACATATATATTTCACACACATATATATAACATATATTTCTATATAAAATATTCTACTTCATCTTCTTTCCTTTTAAAATGAAGATGATTCTTGGGACTCAAAGAGACATATTTCATTCTTAGAAAATATCAGTTCAGAAAATAATTTAAGATTTGGGGTCAAATGATTAGGTGCACACAGATTTGCTTCCACGCTGATCAGTGGAGCTCGGATGGTTTCCAGAAGCACAGGAGCAGGGAAGGTGGTGGCTATGAGACAGACAGTAACAGTCATTTTAATTTTGGTAGGAACTATGAGCCTTGTACATGTAGAATATTGCACCAATGTTCAGTCCAAATCTGATCTCATTTCCACTTGTGTCCTTTTGGGCCCTTGTCTAGGAATGAGGGGAGCTGTGCTGGCAGAAAACCCACAGGAGCTGTGACTCTGTTCACAGAGTAAACCAGGCAAATCCTGATTACCAGTGCAGTAATTACACCTACCATCTCCTCCTTCCAGAGCAGCTGCCTGGCGATTCCTATCAAACGGAAAAACACTGGCTGTATATCAAGGAAAAAGAGAAGGCAGAGTTGGGTGTTCTTTGGGAACACCCGGAGTTGCTGGGGATGCTTTAACCATAGGCTGTGAGCCTAGGCATCCCAAAAACCTCATATTTCTCTATCTGGACACCCCATATTCTTTCACTATGCAGGGGTGAGTGTTGGCTAAATAACATGATTTAAGACTTGCTATTTTCTAATAGAATAACACTTTTTATAATGTAGGAAAACCTGCTTTCAATTGCCATTGTTGGGCATTACTTTAGTCAACGAAAACAAAGTGTGCTTGGGAGCCTGCCTGGAAGCCATGTGATTTCAGGGTATTGCTATTTCCCTTTTTAAGAGGAAGGAACGCCAACTTTTTTCTTTTATGTCATGGTTGAATACAGTGATGTATTCAGTATGTAGGAGGGGAATTCACTCCAACTCCTGTAATGTGTGTAGGGCAGCTCTACCTGCCCATTTTCAGGCATTTGGGGACTCCCAGACCTGCCAGAGTTATGCAGCACCTGTGGTGGTCAAGTCTTGCCCAGGAGCTGAGGCTCTTGCAGCCTCTCTAGCTGTTGTTCTACAGGTATGATCCTTATTTACATCAATATGGAATTTGGGTTTAGCTGCTTCTGGCAGCTTCACATCCAAATGGAGTCAGACTGCACAGGTGAAGGCAAGATATATTTCTTTTCCTATATATGTGTTGTACTTGCTGTGTGTTTAATTTAATGAATGTGCTTCTTCAGACAGTTTAGTATATTTAGATGTTTCGGGGTTTTCAATTTGCCTTGCTGTTTATGTACCAAACAACAGGCCAGTGCTTTGCAGGTATTTCTCTGCTGCACACGTTCCCCTTCCAAGTGACTCTAAGTGATTATATCCTGTTCCTGCATCCCTTCCATCACTGGAATTGTCCAAGGCCAGGTTGGATGGGGCTTGGAGCAACCTGGGATAATGGAAGGTGTCCCTGCAGGGGTGGAATGAGATGATGTTTAATGTCCCTTCCAACCCATTTCATGATTCCATGAAAGAACCCCTGTTTTCTGGGAAACAATGTTCTATACTTCATTTGCCCCATTCTGCATGACCTTTTGTATATTAACAAAGATATTGAATCACAAAGTGAAAACATTGCTCTAAAGTATAAAATTTATTTTAAGTTATACTTGGACTGTGTAGATAATAATTATCCTGTTATTAATTAGGAAATTACACAGGTTTGTGAGGTTTCTCTTAATAGAAAACAGCAGCCCTGGAAAAAAAATTAGACACACACATATGTACATATATTACACCCACCACCACCCCACTGACNCGGGCAGGGAGTACTTGAGGTTTACTGCTCTGGGTTTATGGCTGAAAGATGGAGGAATAAAAAAAAAGGTATGTTCATAATCCATTATTGGAGAGCCATAATGGCCTTTTTGAGCTATCATTGTGTAGGCCCTCTCTCAGCTGTAATGGCACCTTTGTTTGCAATGGAAACATGATAAACTGGAAGAATTCCCTTTTGGTCTTCATTAAACATTTTTGAAGATACCCTTCTCCCTACTTTGCACTGTTGCTGGCCTGAATAACTACATAAAAGGAGACTGTAAAACAATTCCTCAAATAATTGGGCGGGAAAAGGCAAAACAGTGACCTAAATAAGATACATTTCCAGCAGCACAATAAGCACAGTAATGTCTTGAGAAGGAATTCCACAGTCCCTGGTGTCTCCCTCCCCTGGAGACTAATTAAGTTTTGCTGTGGATTCTCATTTTTTAGCATACCTGTTTAATATTTGTGTTTGATCTGGGTGGTGTATTCTGTTCTTGTATGAGCACAGAGACCAACAAAGATTAGGGAGGACAGGTTAGCACGGGCAGAGGATTTGCTGCCATAGGTTTGTTCTGAGAGAGGGCTGCTGTTGGAACAAATCATAACATGGATGTGATACACATATTTTTTTAAGACTTTTGGTTAAACATGTAGGAACAATTTCATTAATGTCCTGTGTGTTACATGCAGGGCATTCCTTTAATGTATTTTTATGTTAATCAACATTTGATGAGTTGAATATTCCTTTGGAATATTCTTTTCCATTCTTCTTGTCTGAATATTGTTGGATGAACTGCTTTCCTCATCCCTCAACTGCAGACTGAACAAGAGGACTTTGTCATTTGTCCCCTGAGTAGGCTGAGAGCTGGCAACAAGGTTACAGGGAAGGAAATCCATGGTGATTAAAGACAAGGAGGTGGGAGAGGAGGAAGGGGACCCATCCTGTTATGGGGATACATTCTATGTGAGTGTTGTGGTGACACAGCCTCAGGAAAAGGCCAGACCTTCACATTGGAGTTAAATTGCCTTGGGGGGCAACACTGTTCCCTCCTCTCATCCTTCCCCCTCTCACTAAACCTTCAGTAGCCAGGCTGTTGTAAAGGGTTAGTTAGCGTTATCTAGATGTGATTAGTGATGAGAGGCAAGTAAAAAGGTCACCTTTCCTTAAAAGGAAGAAATTAGTAAAGTTGAAAAAGAGGGGGAAATGCAAGGCTGGAGTGTTATCCACTATCACTGTCTTAAAAACCCAAATATATATCCCTGTCTGAACTGAATTATCAGCCTTTCCTGACTTCTCTGGAGATATAACTCTTGGGTCTCTTCCAGAACTCAGCTATGATCTCAGATGCTTTAGATTTCGGTATTTAATTGTAAGGAGATTAGCAAGTAATATATGGATTTTCAAACTAAAGGTTGAGGAGTGGTCTGATTGAAAATAGGAGGACTTCATGGCTGTAATCCTTGGATTAAACTTCATCTTTCCTTGCACTTGTAAATAGACATTGTGTTTCTCAGGAAAAACAGTAATGTCCATCAAAATAATCTTGAAGGCTAGGGAGATATGGTGATAGCTGCATTGTTAGAATTGCTTGGGGGAAGGGATTTGCAGTAAATCTCTTGGTGTTCAGATTAAACTGGACAACCTACTTATGTGTCTGCATGGCAGCTGTTGGGATTGCAGCCACAGAATTATCCACAACTGGCTTTTCCAGGCCTCTGGTGGCTCAGGTTTTTACTGAGTCCTGTGTTGTTGTGAGAGTGCTGGAAATAACATCTTACCAGAGTCCTTGTGCACTTCTTTGTCAGTGATTCTCCGTTGGTTTCAGCCTCTCTTTTTGTTAGGCTTTGTTCTGAGGCTGCTGAATGGAGAATAGGAAGTCACTCCAGCTGCTTTCCTCATGCTAGCATTCTGTGCCGAACAGGAATTGCTGAGCGAAGAACATCCTTTCCCCAGAGAGGTTTGCTGGGGTAGCACAAAGGCAGTCTGGATTTTTTTTTTTTTAAATTAGGAGTTCCTGCCAAATACTGTCATCAAGGGCTGGGGGAGGAAGGGAGGGAGGGAAAGAAATACATGAAGTCTGGAGTCCACTTGGAAGAGCAAGAACCCTGCCTGGGAGAGTAAGAGCAATGCTTTCTCTATGAAAAGAACTGCAAACTAAGAACTCTTGCATCTAATTTATGACAGCTTATCCAGAAAAGAGGGCTGGGATTTTATTTTCCCTTCCCTCTTCCGTGGATCTTGGTTCTGACTGTTATTTCTCCAACAGAATTGGAGGGATTATGCAACTTTGCACTTGGTTTTGGACTAGCCAGTGGAACAAAAAATAAGCAAATTCCTTTTCTTAAGTGGGTGCCAAATTCTCAAGTGACACATCATGCCACGTTGTGGTGATGAATGCAGGGCTGGCTGCTTGCATGGCTGGCTGCTTGCACGCCTGGAGTTTAAATTCTCAATTTTTTCCTTAAAAAAATTAATAAGGTTGTGGCTTCTATGCTTTCTTTTTGCTGTGCAAAGGAAAGGTTTAGAAAACAATCCATTAAGAATGATTGACATGTATTTGGGGGAAGAGGAAGATACGGAGCCATTTCACTTCTTGTTGCAGGTTTAATCCAGGAACTATCTAATAAATGAAACATACAGGGACCTGATGCTGTCTGGTGCTGGATGGGGAATGCATTGGGCGGTTTACTGCATTCCTCAGTGCACTGGTGACCACTTTGTTTGTACTTTTGTATTATTTTGTAATATTTGACTCTTTCTGATGTTCTTGCTGGCAGTATTACCAAAGACATGCCTTGCAGTTTGAATAGGCCTCTCTAGCAAGGTGGCTTCAGGTCAGAACTGATTTGTGGATGAAAGATTGTATGTTTAAGCCCATTTTTTTGAGGATGTTGCAAAATTCCTGAAAGCAGAAGGCAGATGTGGCTATACCAGGATTGAAAAATTGCCTATCTAGTGCATATATATGTCCTGACAATTCAGTTGTGGACAAGTATGGAGTAACTTTACTAGAAATGTTCCTCCATCGATCTCTCAGTGTTCATCTTATAACGCAAAGTGAAAGAATTTAATACTCCTTTGACTTTTTGGTGTGTGGTTTAATGGTTTTTAAAACAACTGCATATTTTATAATTATCTACTCTAGGTTTTGATTTCCAATCCAGCTCATCTCCCTGAGCATAGTAACATATTGCACAGTTAATTTGCTGTTTATAATACGCTCCTGAAAAGAGGCTCTTCCATCCTGTTTATTCCTGTGTTTTCAGCTGATCTCTGCAGAATGAAACAGTGGCTTCCGCCCCAACTTTTGTTACAATTTTGCGTAACAGTGTTCAACTTTGGCCAATTTCGAAGGTTTGGGTTTTGTTGAGGAAGTCGTTCTGTAAAACCTTGAAAATACATTTTAGTATGTCATCCCAATACAATGGACAGGGTTTGAGTCTGCTAAGTAAGTTGTCAGTAGGCGAGATGCTAGACCTGAATTTTCTCTAAAATTTTCCACTCTGTTAGCACCTATACAAGAGGATTTCCTCTTCACAGGGTTTTGGGTTTTATTTTGCTTTTTGGACTTTGTCTAATTCTTCGGTAAAGATCATCTGGAAGAGAACTGGGGGAACTGTCAAAACACAGGTCGTTTCCTGTCATTGTCTAGAGCATTGTGGGCTTCCATCTCCTTCCTGCCTTTTGTTCCTGGGTTGATAATGTTGTCTTTAAATAAGTTCAAACAAAAATAGATGTAATAGAGCTGGAAATAGAAATAAGTATCCTTAAATGAATGTCTTTGCTGTCTGAGCACAGTGTGCCAATAATAATAAAGCCAGGTGATCGTAGAGCGGAGTAAAGTGTTTACAGCCTCTAGGTCTAATCCTGTCACCTTTCCCTTCCAAGCGAATCTGCTGAAGTCACCAGCAGCACTTCAAGGAAGTGACAGATGGATGACAGCAGCAGCCAAGTAGCAAGAGAGATTTCTTCTTAGCTGGAGTGTGCTGCTCCCAAAAATTCACAGCATTTTTAACAGGTGTTGATCATCTGTTCAAGTGAGTTGTGCTCTATCACTCTACATCCCAGTGGCACCAGCAGCAGGAGTGTTGGATGCTGGACTCAAGGGATCCATCGTCAAATCTGTCTTTGCACTGTAACAGTGCCTAAAGGTCTTAGGTAGGTTTATGCCCTGTCCTGGGACATCTGCAAGTGGGCATGAGTCTGTCTCAGAGCAGAGCACGAAAATCAAAAGGCAGAATAGAGGTAGAACAAACAAGGGGAAGGATGTAGGGCAAAGTATGAAGGTAAATACCAACAAAACCAAGTATTTATAGCTCACTAGTGTTGCGCCTCAAAAAGGGCTGTGCATTTTTTAACATTTGTTAGTAAAGGAAATACTGCTTCTGTCCCATTGTTGTGAACTATAGATGCCTTTCTGGCATCAGGATAAGGTGGATCTCAAAGCTGGGTGTATCATTTTGAAATGGGTTACCAAGGGTATAGTGGTAGTATATAAAAGACAAAACCCTTATCTTTGGGGAGCTTCTAGTAGGCATTGATCTGTGAGAAGATGCACCAGTAGAGATGAAAAGCTTCTAAAATGAAAATGAGGAAGTCAAAAAGTGAGATCAAACTTTGAAGGGTCTTAAAAGTTAGTATTAAATAACTGAATGAAAAAGAAAGTCTTAATGCTGCATTTTTACTGATTTGGTGGGTAGGAATGTGGGCTTTGGAAAGCTCAGAGTTTGCAGTACGTGGAAGATGAGTCACAGCAGCAGAAAGGGAAAAAAGTTGGAGTTGACTTATGCTGATAAAAGCATTTTTGCCTCCCCAAGCAAAACAGGCCACTTCCAGAAACATGTTTAGCACTCATTTATTAAACCAGAGTGGATGTAATGATGCCACTGTGTGTGTGGCTGGCACTGCATCTGATGGACATGACTGAGCCTCTTCCTCATCTGTGTTGTGACTTTACTCAATTGTTGTGTTTCACAAGAGAGAGAACATAATGGACATTAAAAGCAAATGTGTTGCTGTCCGCCGTTCAAAACTGCCTTTGTCTTGTTTTCCAACAGTTACAGAATTTATTCTCCAAGGGTGGAACTTGCTGGAGAGTTTTTAGATGATGAAAGAGCAACTCCCCTGAGAAAGATTCATGGAAGCTGAAGAAGGCAAGTCACTGCTGTACAGACTGTTGTATGTGACTGTAGGATATTTTAGAGATGGAGGAGGTAAAACCAATCAAAGAAAAAAATAACTCAAAACCCCCAAACCCCAGTCTCCCCAAACCTGGATTTTATTGCACTGCACTCAAAAGACCTAATTTCTAATTTAGAGATTCCTGTGTTCAAGGCTGCAGTAGTTAATAAAGCCCCAAAATTTTAATTGTTTGAGGAGTATGTATGATGAAAAAACATTGTGGTTGCAGAGGGACCACTATATCTATTTCTAGAGTTATCTGTTACATATTTGTTTACAATTCTCTTGTTTGTGGCTCCTCCCTGTTCAAAAGAAAGCTGTGTAGAAGCTTTCTGATGTAATAGGAGTCTGATTTATTAGGGCTTCCTGGGCTCTGTAGAAGGGTTATAAAATCTTTGTAGGATTTGGTGAAGTCAGATAGAATGAATGTAGCATTAAAAAAACAAGAGATCTGTAGATAAGATGAATTGTTGCTTTCCTTCAACTGTTTCCCTTTCAGCCCATGAAGAGGAGAAAAAAGGATGACAACTCTGGCTTACTGTTGCCTGAGTGCTGGGAAAAAATTTGGGTTGGTAGAAAGTTTGCAACACTTTGTTTTAAATCTGGGTAAGAAAACTGTCCATGGTGTGCAAGCATCTCCAGCATCCAGAAGATTTCTCTGATATGACAGGCATTCAGCAGGCTCCTTAAATCAGGGTCTAGGAGCTTCTGAATATCCTGAAATATGTCCCACAGTAAAGGGGGGGACATCGTTTTTAAGTTCAATGTCGATCATTTAGACTAAAAAAGCAAATAACATAAACTATGATAAGAATATAAAGATTCATGATTTATGATTAATTTATCCCTGTTATTTTAATCTTGGAAGGCTAGAAAATGCGAGCACTAGGATTTGTTGTAGGGACAGCATTTAAATTCAAACTCTTCATTTACCCATTGTGGAAACTAAGTGTGTGCGTGAAGAGAATGAGTAAAACCTAAGACATGCTGCCATCTGATTATAACCCAATGGGTGGGAGGGACAAAGTCCTTGGGCTTTGAACTAGTTAGATATAAATACAGAGCTCACTGGCAAAGGTCTGCTCAGAGGGACAGGAGCCCCAGACAGAAGGGGAGGTACTCCCAGTATCCTAAATAACAGACACTCCAATATAATTATTAAGCCCAGAGTCCTCTGGGGAGTGCTTGGACTAAAGGATACTAGAGTGTTACAGGCTTCTAGGGGAGGAAATATTTTTTTTAAGAGGAAAAATGAAAAAGACTGTTCCAGAATTAGGAGATGAACATTCTTATAGCCAACAGAGATTTATCCTGTTTAAACATACTGTAACAGGGCCATAAAAGGCATATGTGCAGTATATCTGTAACCAAAGCAAAATGAAACAAGGCAGAAGGGAAAAAGCAAGTTATGTTTGTAAATGGGAAGTTTTGAGCACTCATCTAATCAAATAGTTAAATTTCTTATTCTGGAAACTGAAGCTTGCTTGAAAAGAACAGGAACCATGACAAGTAATTTGGGAATGAGGGGGAGGACTGAATACTAACTAGTCAAAAATATAAATGATAAATTTGTAAATGTGTTGAAAGTAAGAAGCTTCTTATGGAGAATCAGCCTGTGTATGAAGACAAGAGGGCAATTAGGGAAAATCAGCATTGTGCTAAATCAACCCAATACATGTTTGTGCCATGGCCAATTTAATTATTAAACCTGGCTTAGGTGCAGAAAAATAGATCTGAAACACAGTGAAGACAATCTTTTGAGTAACAATACGAGAGCCATTTGATTTATTTTTTATGTGACATGAAGATTTTGGCTTAGGCATTTTGGTGTTTTCTGTTATGGCACTGTTGTGTTCTTGTAGAGATAAAATGCTTGCTGGATATATTAGCCTTCTGTTCTCAGTCTTCCATAACTTTTTGTTGGAGAAGGCAGGGATAATTTTTATTAGTTCTGCCTAAGCACTGAGGTTGATTCTGGTCCCATGACAATGGAATTGATGTCAGGAGAGTTACCCACAGTCAAATTTGTAGTTGAGCAGTGCCTTTTTATATGATTAAAGTATTTATTCTTTGCAGAGAGTTTTTAAAATTGTTCAAATAAGGCCCTTGGCCTCTGCTCAAAGGTGAATTTTTTTGAAAGTTTGAGTGAAAACATTTCATCTGTGTGTGAATATGAGGAGAGTGGAAAACTATTTTTCCCCTCCATAAAGACTTTTTGCTGCCTTCTTTTGAACAGCTCTGCAGTGGGAGTAGCTGAGGCCTGTGGGCTGAAATTTGGCATTGAAATAGCCATAACTATGAAGTGCCTTAGTTTTGGCTTTGATTTGACTGAGTTGTGAGCCTCAGAAAACCATGTTCTCAGCATGCACTCCAGGGTGGTGTTTCTTCCTTCAAAGCTGCTGAAATGTGCAGCAGAGAGGATTTACTGTGAGCAACTGAGGAGCTCTGCAGCACAAAATTAGAGAAAGATATCGCTCTGAAGCTGCAAGGACACATGGGCATGGAACAGGAACAGGAGACCTCTCAAAGAAGTTTCTGGGTGTTTTGTGATCTGTGAAACTGAAACTCAAGTTCCAGGACCTGCAGTCTCTACTCCTGCAGGTCCTTTCCAAGGAGCCCAGAGTGTGAGCAGGGGTGAGGTGTGGGTGAGTAGGGGTAGGGCTAAGCCCAGACTGAGGCACACAGGCACTACTTGCACACCCCTGGAGGCAGAGGCTCAGGGAGTACGATCCACTGTTGTTCTTCCCCACGACATGGCAGGGGTGCACTTTCCCAGCGACGTGCCCCTGGTTTTACACACAGGATTGCTTTGAGGGCTTTCCCAATGGGAGTCCAGGGACTCAGTGTTCCTGAAGGAGATATGCCCCCCAGATCTGAGATTATGTCCCTTTGGACAGCACAGCCAGTGAAACAGTGCATGCCTATCTAAATGCAATCACATGTGAAATCAGAGGGCCAGGGATGGCTGGATGTGCTTCCTTAACTACATAATTTTTTGACTTAGCATAGTTAATTATGCAGCCTTATGAATCATTAATTTGGTTTTATGTATGGGAGCTCTGGTGCATTTCCTCTGGCATTTTACAATGAAGCTGGTTAATATTTGCAATTACTTGAAGGCTTCTGTTTAGTTCTGGTGTCCAGGAAGACAGATTATGATGGACTTGTGTGTCTGCTTCTTTACTGAGCTGCAACTGCATTGTCATATCTTTCAGAGTGAGGGGGGAGCAGTGTTTACCCTTTTGCACTGGAGTGAAGCCTGCAAAGGTTGCAGACAGTCAAAAAGCAGACATGCAGTGTGTAATATAGCATTTTGTTTGCTTTGATTAGTTAGTAGTTTGTAACTGAAATTCAATGTTTGATTCCAACAACTTTTCTTACTGGCTGATGTGTAATGATAGTGCATCTCGGTCATTTAAAGAATATATATAACCAAGTTAATTAATACCAGATGAGGCAGATGGAAGACCTGGCTCACCTCTGCTCCCTTCTACATCAGCTCGCAGCACGTGCAGAGCATTGCCCGTGCTGATGGAAATGTGAGGTATGTGCCTGTGAGGTGCTTTGTGCCATAAAGGACCTTCAGGAGATTGCAGTGCACTGAATATTAAGCAGCTCTAAAGCAGCCCATGACAAACTAACTGTGTAATGGAGTGGGAAGCTGGAACTCAGGTGTGCACTATGTAAAGGAACACTCCCAGGTGAATCTCCTGTGGTGTCTATGGTGAAGAGCTTTCTGCAGCCAAGCTACCTGTCAGAGTGGGCTGTCAAAGAAACACAATATAAAACTGATTTGTGTTTGGATTTCTACAATGTCTGCATTATGTAGCTTTTGTGGTTCACCTGCATACGATTTTTTTTTTTTTTTTAGTTTCAATCTCCAGAACTGCAGCCCAGGGCACCTGTTAGTTATCAAATTGAGGGCATGTGCCGTAAATAGAAAGCAAAAACTAAGTATGGTTTAAAGAAACCAGATGAATAACAATTAATGAGATAGTCTTAATAGAAACAGTATTTATTTTCTTTTGTAGGCACTCACTTCAAAGGCATCATCCATTGTAGGGGTGTCTTTCTGAACAGGCTTTATTCTATATGATGGATTCTTGTACTTCCCATGGAATGAACAGAATGTCTCATGGACTTCGCTTTTTCAATTAACAGCTAGGTAATGCCCTTGAGGTGGCATTGCTTTGGAGAAAAAGGTAAAACTATAAAAATGTTGACTACAAAGGCATGGTTACTAGGAAGTATCTTGCATAACCAACACACAACCAGTTCTAGCTCCTGGCCTACTGAAGCACCAAGGAGTGGAAATGGCTTGAGCTGGCACTGCCATTGAAAGGACCTTCTTCAAACCATGACCTAACTTATGGCTTTTGTAATCCAGGGAGTGTTTTTCCTCTTTTTATTAAAAAACAACAACAACAACAACAACAAAAAAAAAAAAAAAACAAACAAAAAAACAAAACAAAAAAACAAAAAAAAAAAAAAAAAGGAGACAATGGTGTGTTTTTTTTCTCATCTCCCAGGGAACATCCTTGCCCAGCAAAGGTGAGCTCCATGCACACCTCAGATACATGGCTTTGTCCTTTTAGGCTGTTTGATTTCTTTCTCTCCTGGAGAAGCCGTCAAGGATCATTCTTACATCACCTGGTTGCTTTGTCCTTTTCCTTTGCTCTTCCAAATATTTTCCATATTCGGGTATCTCCGAATTCTGTTTCCTCCTCTCCTCCTGTCAGCTCTGAGCAGAGGCAGTCAAACGAGCTGTTCTTTATTTCCAGCTGCTTTATAGATCTTGTGCTTTGTCTTCCCGTGTAGGCGTCTGTGTGCCAGCTGTAGCAACAGCTGACACCAGGGAAAATCATCACTCTGCCTCTACCTTATTTCTCTGTGGACAGTCGGCTAGTTCTTGCTGGGCTGTAAGTGGTCAGTGATCTGCAGTATGAGAGCTTTCCAGACCTCAAAGTATTTTCTTATATAATATTTCACTGTGAGAAGTGTAAAGTTGCATTCACAAATGGATTTGTGCTTGTCTCTTGTTGCGAGGGGAAGAGAATGTGTGCTCAGATGTATTAGAGGAACAATTCTGCTTTGGTAGAAAGGGCAGGCCCAGGGCTTGATAATGGCAGGAATGTAGTTATTGCATGTGAACATGATTTGGAAAGAACCAAATGCTTAACACGGTGTTGACCGCATGGTTCATTGGTGCAGATCAGTTTTGTGATTAAAGTCTGCTAAAAGACCAAACCAGCAGTTCTACTAAACTGAACTGTAGATTCTTCTTCCTCATTTTCAGGCTTCCTTCTGTCCTTGAAATCTTTACAGAACACCTTTTAGATTAATCAGAGCCTGCTTGGTCTTCATGTTTTCCTGTGCATTCGAACTCTGTCTCTTGGTCTCAAATAAGTGGTTGTACACTATATAATGGATTTAAAATGTAGTTAAATGTTACATATGCTTTTTCTCTTTTCTAGTATTAAATAATCAGTGTTTGCATACATAAGGTAGATTTTTTAGGGGCCTTGAAATACTCTTTTCCCAAGGCAGACAGTTATCAATAGAATATCTGATTACTGCCCCTTCTGTAACCTTTCACTGTGACATGATTGGACTCAGTGATCTTAGAGATTGTTTCCAATCTAAACAATTCAATGGTTCTAAAGTCTGAGCACTATATCTCCCTAAAAATAATCTGTGAAGAAAATCTAACTCTGTGCAAGATTAATAGCAAATCCAATGAATAAAAATGGTAGCTTTCCGGTGCTCACTAAACTGGATGAGGTCATCTGCTGCTTCTTCTTGATAGAGGTTCTCTCTGTCACTTGTCAGTGGCCAAGAGGATTCAGAAACACCATTTATGAGAGGGCTTGTGCTCTGCCTTGAATGGAAAAGTCCTGAGCTTGTCTGTCCACAGGGTGTTCTGTAAGGATCCAGTCTGAAATATGTGATTCAACAGAAGCCAAACTGAATCAAATACAGGAGCTCCTTCCCACTGTATTAACTCACTTCCATTTTTTTTAAAATAAAGAAATAAAAATAAATGCCACTGCTTTGTGACTGCCATCTAAAGTGAAGGTAGTGCTAGTACTGTGGGAGCAGGATATCATGGCAGAAAAAAGCTTTTATTTCAGAGTAATTTTTTGGCTTTGGTGTTGTATTCCTTGTGGCTGGATATCCATTTTCATATGCTGATATGTTAGTCCTGTTCAATGGCAATTTGCTCTGCAGGTACTCACATACCTGCTGGGCTGGCCATGAGGGATTCAACGCACACTCCACTTTCTGCACATTAAAATTATGACGTGGAAGAGAGGTTTGCAGAATCTAAAGCATTCAGAATGCTCTGTGCAGTTTTACAGGAGAAGCCACAGGACTTCGGGAAATCTACACTTTGATTTGTAGGGTGCAGTACACTTGAGTCAGGTTATCAAAGTCTGTATTTTGGATCACTTTAGGATGACACACGTAAACTAAATGTACAGCCTGGCAAGTGATCAGATCAGGGCACCTGTGACCACACAGCTCAGTCTTGGTTTCATAGCTGAAAATAACGTTCCTTGCTTCTATATGGTTCCTCGTGTTAAGAGGTGCGAGTGCTGACAGCCCCCGAGCCTGCACTGCTCCTCAGGTCATCGGTACTAACACTGGTGGAAATGAGAACAGGAATATGCTGGAGGTTAGTGTGGGGCTTTGGGACGTCTGAGCTCCGTTTCAATTCTTAGCACTTTCTTTGCCTTGCACGGGAATTTGTGCACTTGAATCATCCCTCTTGTAAGTCCCAAAAAGCAAGTAACTAAAGACAGTCCAGGAGGCAACGAAGTTAGTGGGGTTTTTAGGGTGTCTTGAGATCGTCGCGTCAGCACGGAGGTGCCTGCAGCTGTAGCATCCACAGAGGTGCTCACGGGGGCTTCTTTGTGAGGGATATGGAATAGAAGTGAGGATTAGTGTCGGCGATTGCCAAGCAGGGCTTACTAAAACCTTTAATTTCCTTACTTCCTGACGGGTAGAAGTAAGTTTTTGAAGTTAAGCATAGCTTAAAATTCCTTCCTTACGGCGGCCCGAACACCTGACCGTGCTCCCCTCCGCCCTGCCCTGGCAGCGGCAGAAGAGAGAGGGGAGAGAGGGGNTAACCGGCTGTCCCGTCCCCTGTCCTGCCCTGCCGCGCGTCCCGCTGCCCAGCGATGCCGTCCTCGGTCCCGGCGATGCTGTGCCCGTGGCCGGGGCTGTCGTGTCCGATGCCGGCGATGCTGTGCCCAGCGATGCTGTGCCTGAGACCGGGATACGCTGTGCCCAGCGGTGTCGTGCCCGGTTCCGAGTCCCTACACCACACGTTGGCTGGAAGTTCGGGAGACACTGCTCTCNAGTGAGGATTAGTGTCGGCGATTGCCAAGCAGGGCTTACTAAAACCTTTAATTTCCTTACTTCCTGACGGGTAGAAGTAAGTTTTTGAAGTTAAGCATAGCTTAAAATTCCTTCCTTACGGCGGCCCGAACACCTGACCGTGCTCCCCTCCGCCCGGCCCTGGCAGCGGCAGAAGAGAGAGGGGAGAGAGGGGAGGGAGGGGAGAGAGGGGAGAAGAGGAGGAGGCGCTTCCCCGGGAGCCGGGCAGGACCCGCCCGCCGCACGCGGTGCCGAGCGGGGACTCCCGGGCCGTGCAGGCGCTGCCAGGCAGGGCGCTCCGGCCGGGGCCGCGGCCATAAACAGGAAACCNTTTCTTGTTCTTGAAATAATAGGTTTTGGAAAAGCAAACCACAAGCGCTTCAGATCCCTCCTTCTCAAGAGAATTAAAATGTTGCTGTGTTTTAAATGCTCTGTAGCTTCAAAGTTTCAAGGCTGTCTGCCGAAGTAATTCAGCAGTTTTAAAAGTGCGAATCCTTCCCAAAATAAAGGCCAAAGAGATTAATTGCTGTAGAAAAGAGGGGAGGAAAGAGACGACTGCTAATCAAAACCAAACTCTTTCCTTAGGAGACTTTATGCAACTATTTAAAATATGTGCTAGTCTAGGAAAAACAGTTAAATGGAAGTCGAGGTATCTCGATACCACAGGAAAGGACGGCTTGCCAAGAATATCTCCAGCATTCCCTCAACCTAAGGGTATCCTGGACTGCTTTGATTGTTGTGTTTCCTTTGTGCTGCCCATCTCCTCTGCTCTGCTGCTCCAGGCCAGGGATAAACTGTGGTCAGCAGAAGGGGGAAAACGTTGCATTTCATCTTCTTTTTCTTTCTTTCTTTCTCCTTTTCCTGGCAGACCACATTTCAGGATGGGGGTGAAGAGGTCGAAGATGGAGCTGTCTACAATGTCACCCTTAAAAAAGTGCAGATTCAGCAGGCTGCCAACAAAGGAGCAAGGTGGCTGGGGGTAAGTGAGGCTGGCACGGGGGCATTGGGGATGGCTGCTCGTGGACTTTGGAGCTGTCTCCAGGGAGCTGAATTCCACAGGAATTGTTACAATATTAACTTTTAGCACTGGCTGCTTTCATTATTAACAAAAAAAGAACAAACCAAACACTGAACTAGTCTGCCTGGGTCATCTGAAATAACACTCTCCTTGTGTTGACTCTTCCTCTTTTCTTGACCTGTGAAAACAATTTGACCAGCTGTGGCCATGTATCAGGTGATTCTTGGTGCAGAAATAAGGATTTTAGCTTATGGCCCAAGAAGCTGAACATTTAACAGTTATTTCAGACTGTACTATGGCTCATTTCTGCTATTAGGAACGTATCTCAGATCTCCAAACAAATAGTTGTGTTATTTTGACTGGTGAATGTCTCTCAAAGTCAGCAGAACTTCCTCTGAACTTAAGGGAATATTGGTTTGGGTCTTATTTCTGTACTGCTTTCTTAGCCAGATGAGAAATTAATTGCATTTCTGCAAGAATTACAGCTTGGTACTGTTTTTCAAAGCACGAAGGCTTTAATGGTAAGTAAAATGAGCTTAAATGCACACACTTGATTTGACATGCTGTTGACTGCCTTCACCTTTGTCAGGCCAAGTCCACAGCTGATAAAAAATGCCCTCACTTCATTGGAATCAGTGCAGCTGTGGAAGTTGGGGCCAGATCTGCAGGAGGTGCCTATAACTTTCATAGTATTTTGTTATGTTTGGTTTTTTTTCCTTTGTGATCAAAGGCAATAATATAAGAAGTTGTCTTGATGTAGTATCCATGTTGGTATTTTAAAGGCTTTTAAAACTACCCTGAGATTTATAACCAGTCATTTTCTTGTGAAGCTCCTGTGACATGAAGCAATACAGCAGAACTGAAACCAGAGTCAGGAAAAATAAGCAAATTCTGTCCTGCATACACATAGTGCTTAGAGTCTCCCCTTCTCGTATTTCCAAGAAGTACACAGAGTACTAATCAGAACAGATAATTTCAAATCTGCTTCCTTTGAGTGGCAGATTTCCCATTTCTGCCTCCTGTTTTTACGAGGAAAGATATTACTAAGCATATTTGACCTCTTGCAACTTTCCCAGCTGGTTTTGTGTAAGAGGTGAGGATCACTTTGAGTGTGTCTGTGTCCCATAAATATAGTTCAGAAAAGTAGAGTTTTTTCCTGCTTAGGCTGTGTCGTTCCTTGTAATAGAAAGAGTTTACCAGGCCTTGGTCCTGTTCTCAGGGGAAGGGAGCATGAATGTTCCTGAGGTCATCCCCACAGCTGATGCTGCCCATCCCAATAGGAGGACCAGGGACTGCAAGGTCAGGGCAGTGACTGTTGGGTTCCAGTGGCTGTTGTTGGTTTTTTCAGTTCAGAATCAAGCCCTGTTTGTGGGGAAGGAGGCAATGTGTCAGAAATCTGCACCTGTTCTAGGCATAAATCTGTGTCTTTGGCTTCCAGTCTGTCCTCTTTCATGAGAAAAAAAAAATCTCATGTATATTATTAAAGATATTTTGGAACATATGGGCTGTTTGTTCCCTTAAGATCTTCAGAAGATAAAGTATTTTAAGCTCTTCTTGTGATCTTGTTTTATTAATGGCTTTTTTGTGGTTCTGAAATCAATCAATAGCCTCTGACCCAGAGCATTATTTATGAAGAGCCATCCCTGCCCCCAGCAGTTTGGCTTTGAAAAGCCAAATTGTCTGGTTTAGAACTGTCATCAGGTGACTTTTTTTTTTTCAAATCTGGAGTTTATAAGGGTTTATGATTTTTTTCCCTATGCTTTGAAACTCATTAGCAGTAAATTAACAAGGTGTTGGATTTAGCAATGTTGGTCTTAATTTTTTTGATGGTGCTCAAAGTCAGGCTTGGGTTGAAGACTTGAGGTCGACAACCTAATAGTACATCAGCTAGTATTGAGCCTTCACAGTAACAAACATAGTAACTCTCTTATGGATCATATGCATGCCTGGATTTACTATTTAAAAATTATTTTTTCAGTCAGTTTGTGTCCTGTAGAAGTCCACTTAGCAATCTGACCCTTTCTGAGGCACTGAGCTTCTCCTGGTTTGTTGGGGTAGGTTAAGTCTAATAAACCTTCCTTAAAATTCTCCGTCCTAAGAACCCATCCAGGGTCACTGAATGGTTGGCCCTGTTAGGACAGAATGGATTGTTTAAAGGCCAATCATAAGATTCAAACTGAAGCACCATAAACACTTGCCTATTGAAATACAGAAATGTCTTTTCTTGTGTTTGAAACTTCTACAATAGCAGGCATCAGCAATTATGTAACTTTCAGATGTGTGAAGCTTTTCAATAATCACTGAATTTCTTAGCTTTAAATTTAATATAAGACATCAAAGGGTACCAATAATAGCCACTGCTTTTGTCACCAAATACATAGTCAGTAAATATTTAGTGAAGCTTAAGACTTTAGGCACTAGAGTATTAGGGAATAATAAAAGCTGTAGTGGGAGCTCAGTGTTGTAAGACATGCTGTACAAAAGCACTGTTTTGACTAAAAAGAATGTGCAGATGTGATATTTAAAGAGGATTGTCTGTACATGTCTTAGCTGATGATTGGTATCAAAGCTTCAAAAGTCAAGTGTACCTTCTAGAAATACTGAGAGGGAATCCCTCCCAAACACGATGGGTTCAACCAGAGAAAGCATGAATGCCTTTTTTTTTTTTTTTTTTTTTTTTTTTTTTTTTTTTTTAAACAAAGTGGGTTTTGGTGTCTCCAGGATAGATTTTGAGAGGTCTCCAGGATCCTGGAGAGGAACAAGCTACAAAAAGCCATGGAAGCTGAGATACGTGGCCTGACATCTTCGTGAGAGAAAAGGATTGAGAAGTAGAGATCTGTACAGATGGATGGCACACTCAGAAGAGGAGATGAGGAGGATTTGGGGTGGATAATCATCATCAGTTTGAATGGCATTATGTCAGGCTAGAGAAAAAGGCATATTGGTAACTGGAAGGGGAGGTTTGGGAGTGCAGCGAGGAATTTGAATGATGTGGTTAGAAAGAGAATGTTGTGTTTTAAAACTTTGTTTTCAGAAAGAACCTGAAAAATGGGATTCAGCTTCCCTCTGAGGATGTGAATGCAGCCCCTGGGGAGCCTGGATGTCAAATAGGATGGTGCTGTTGTCCGTGAAGAAAAGGCACCAGAGCATAAGAGACAAATGGTCTGGGGGGTTTTGATCTTGAGCGGACAGCCAGGTAGCCGTGAAATGAAACAGACGAGTTGAGTCATACTGTAGCCAGAAGCAGATCAGAGCAGCCAAACAGTGGCTGTAAAAGTAGATCAGCCACTAAATACGTGAATTTCTGGGGCCAGGAGCAATACGCTGACAGTGTGAATGGCGTGGGGAGGTGAGCTCCAGCCGATGATCTATGGGAAACAGTAAGCAGTTGAAAGGGAAGGGAAAAAGCAGTGGGTAGAAAAGTGAGTGGGGAGATGGGGGGAATTGGGGGAGGGGGAAGAGTGGTGCAGGAAGAATAGAGGCGTGGGTGAGGTGTGGGCAGGTGGACAAGATTACTGAAGTAAAAGCAAACGAACTTTTAAAGTGCTGTGAAGTGACTATTGTCGAGCCCCCGTTAAGCAGCTGGAGTGCTGTATCTCCCCCTTCCAGGGGTTAGGGAGGGATGGGCCACCCTTGCCCAGCCCTGGGAGGGGAGGGAATGGTGAGGAACGAGCCACTCAGACAGGAGGGGCTCCCGAATACCTGCAAATGTCTTTCCTATCAGAGTGTTTTATGTGGGAAGGAGTGAGGAAGAAACCTACAGTGTGTGAGTATTTAGTGAGGCAGGTCACAGGAAATGCAGCCAGGAACGGGAGTTCCCCGAGCCTCAGTGCTGAGTCTCCACACCTGAAATGATTGCTGAACTTTCAGAGTCCATCCTCTCCATCAAGTTTCTTGCTTTTACTGATGGATGACATGGACTCCTCTTCCTTTGAGTCTTAAATATCCAGATAACAGATAAATACCCCGCTCACTTATGGCCAGGCTGCCTGGCTTCATTAGGCATGGATTACACATCTAGAGGAGATTTTAGAAACTTGGGTTTTATTTTTTGCTTTCTCTTTTTGGCTACAGCTGAACTTCTGGCTCTGGGATTTGTTCAGGCAGAGATAAATTCAAAATACAGTTTGTCTCCAAGTGTCTTTAATATTATAATGTTGGGTGTATAGCAAAACACGTTCTTCCAAAATTGTAAATGAACTGCTGTTAGAAGGGTGCTTTTCAATACTTTAGAATGCTAAAAGAGGGAAAAGCTGAAAAGTAGCAAATCTATCGCTTAATATTTGTGTGCTTTCTTAATACTGCTATTATTTGATAATTACCTTTTCTGGGAATTTTGTGGTGTTTTAAAAATAATTTTTTTAATTAAAAAAAAATTATTTATTTTTTAAATTTTGTCTTGTTTAGTGTGAGTAATTGCCTTGCACTGAAAACTGCAGGTGACCACCAGTTTGGCTGCTAAACACCTCTACAGTCACATACATTAGCAGCAAGCTTGTGCTGCAGAGTTCAGACAGAAAAACATTGCAAAAACTTGTGGCTGCAGCACTTGGGACCTGGGACACAACCCTCTCTCTGACATGATCAGTATGTCAGAAAAGAAGCTTTAGTCTGGATTTCTTTCTTTCCAGCACAGACCTCCTAACTGTGGGTTGAGATTTAAGTGGTGCCTAGAATCATCAACAGTTAGGAAGAAGCAAAACCTCACATTTTCTCTGAGCCTGCTCCTGCCCTCCCATGTGCCCTTCTGAGCCAGCTCTGTGATTTGTTTTTCATCTTACCCTTAGATCCCAGATGTTCTGGTCGAGTGTAGTTTCCTGTGGAAGCAGCAGGCAAGGGCTTGGCTGATCATTGTCCTTGCTACAGCTTGCTGTTTTGTCTCTTGATTTAGAGCATATGTTGGTCGCTTTTGGCTAAAGAAGACTCTTTAATCAGGTTCCCTCAGCCTGTCCTGACTGCCCAGACCGAGGCCAGGGTGTAGTTTGGCTGTATGTTTGGCAGAAGCAGAAAAGCAGCTCCCAAGGAGCTGACAGGTTCCCTACAGCAACTGAGAGCTGTGCTATTGTCCACTCCAAAGTCTCTGAGGAACTGCTATCTTGGAAGAAGGATGGGGTGTACTCCCATTGGTTTTGCCTTGGGGAAGATGCCTGCTGGGTGCTGGAGACCCACAAAGTAATGTATTCAGAGGGAGCTGAATGATTTTACCTATAGACATCTACACAGTTATACAAAAGAAAGCTTTGGCATCTCACTCAGCTTGTCTTTTGGTTTGGAGTAGGCTCTTTCCTCCTGTCCTTCATTCAGTTGTGGGCATAATAGTATCATGGTACTATTCATAGCCATTATTAAGGACTTCTCATGGAATATTTTTCTCCTCACTTCCTGGTTTAGGCACAGATCTCTGCTCCAGGGATATCCTAACTAGCAGTCTTGGATACAGTCATCAGCTGGTTNTGTTAGAAGGGTGCTTTTCAATACTTTAGAATGCTAAAAGAGGGAAAAGCTGAAAAGTAGCAAATCTATCGCTTAATATTTGTGTGCTTTCTTAATACTGCTATTATTTGATAATTACCTTTTCTGGGAATTTTGTGGTGTTTTAAAAATAATTTTTTTAATTAAAAAAAAATTATTTATTTTTTAAATTTTGTCTTGTTTAGTGTGAGTAATTGCCTTGCACTGAAAACTGCAGGTGNCTTGATTTAGAGCATATGTTGGTCGCTTTTGGCTAAAGAAGACTCTTTAATCAGGTTCCCTCAGCCTGTCCTGACTGCCCAGACCGAGGCCAGGGTGTAGTTTGGCTGTATGTTTGGCAGAAGCAGAAAAGCAGCTCCCAAGGAGCTGACAGGTTCCCTACAGCAACTGAGAGCTGTGCTATTGTCCACTCCAAAGTCTCTGAGGAACTGCTATCTTGGAAGAAGGATGGGGTGTACTCCCATTGGTTTTGCCTTGGGGAAGATGCCTGCTGGGTGCTGGAGACCCACAAAGTAATGTATTCAGAGGGAGCTGAATGATTTTACCTATAGACATCTACACAGTTATACAAAAGAAAGCTTTGGCATCTCACTCAGCTTGTCTTTTGGTTTGGAGTAGGCTCTTTCCTCCTGTCCTTCATTCAGTTGTGGGCATAATAGTATCATGGTACTATTCATAGCCATTATTAAGGACTTCTCATGGAATATTTTTCTCCTCACTTCCTGGTTTAGGCACAGATCTCTGCTCCAGGGATATCCTAACTAGCAGTCTTGGATACAGTCATCAGCTGGTTAATAGAGGCTATGTGTGCAACAGACACTCAAAAATGGAAACTGAGCCTATTAAGAGTTTTAAAATGGAAGCCTGGAAGATTACTGTCCATTACTTTCCCAGTTCCAAATCCAAAATGCATAATTAGAAGGGTGACTGGCTTTGTAGCACAGTGTCATGCTCTCAGTTGAGTGTGAAACCTCCCACTCAAAGCTGCCAAAGCGTGGTAGGGTGGCAGTGCTTTAATCCTGTGATGTTACTAAGGCTGAGTTAGGGCTGGGATACATCCGGCACGGCCAGGAGGAACCAGGGAGAGACAGGGGCAGCCTCCCTTCCTGGGGCTGTGCAGAGGCACCTCTTGCTAATGACTCTTATATTTAGTGGTATAACAAGAGTTAAGGGAGCCTCTTGAGCAAAGCTGCTGGACACAGTTCTGTTGCTGCACTGGTTGTATCTGCATTTTGGATATCTCCCAGCCAGCCTGCTCATGGACAAAACTTGCCCTTGGCATACTCTCAGTTTACCTGTGACATGCAGGATTAGAATGACATTCTGTGCTGTAATTTCTTTCCCCTGGGAATTCCTCTGACAGCCAGGATGACTGTTTTTTTGAACTGTGCTACTAGGGTGCTACAAGTTCTCCCTGAATTCCAGTGCCTTAACTGTCTTGCTGCTGACATCACTGAATGTTATCTTGCTTGCTTTTTTAAGAAGCAGTAAGTGAAAGGAATAACCCCCAAATTTTGCTTGCTCTGCAAAGGAACTGGAACTTTCTTTCTGAATGCTAGATCTAGGTCACTTGTTGGGTTAAGGAAGAGCTGGCAAGGAATGTGGCTATGTGTCATTGGAAAGCCTGGGAGACGCGGTGCATGAACTGGACTGAGATGCTGTACAGAGAACAGCCCCGGAGAAACCATTAGTTTTACAGTTTGGGTTTTGATGCCTTCATTTAAGGAACAGGCTGAAGCATTGCAAGCACATTAGTCACACTTGGATTTAAATTTAACCTTGGTAAAGCTAATTAAAAATATGTGTGTAAATGCACGCTTTGAACTTGCATCTTTTACTACTGCTGTTTTTTAAATATCTCATTTCCTTTAGCCAGCACTGTAAGGGGGTGCAGTTGTTTGAAGAAACCAGCACAAAGCAGTCAGATCATGGCTTAGCCCCATGGAGAAAACTGGGTTATTTTGTGTAACGGGTAAATAAACACTAACTCAGTGTGGATCCTGCTCTTGCTTGTCTTTGTGTAGTGAGTGTGTAGTGTCTTGTAAAGCAGAGGCAAAACATGTGTGATTGTCTTAGTGTTAATACCACATTAAGATAGTATCAGAGATTGTAAAAGATGATTCCTAAAGGGAATTGGAACCTCATTCCTGAAGGGTTGAGCAGCTCATCAGCAGCTGTCTCTGGGAAGGTATCATGATTTGGTCCTGCAGTCTCCCAGAAGTACTTTTGCCCTTGATTCACCCCAAATAGCTCTATGTGCAGTGGCCATACAAGCTCTTCAGAAGTGACTTGTAATCTTCCTGGGTGGGACCACTAGCATGTAGGGCTCAACTATGAAGTCTGTGTTAAGTTTTTACACCTTATGAAATAAGAATTTTATTGATGGATGAGGATGTGTGTTTCGTTTTAATTTTTTTCTTTTCTTTTATATAAATAAACTTTTAAAGCCATAGTGAGTTTCCATGTTTTGGACATGGAAATCCATTTACTGTTTATGGAAATCCTTTCATGTTGGACCAAACTGAACTTATGCTAATGCCTGAGTACTATAGTTCAGATTAGCACCATGCCACCAATAGGTGACAATTTAGGGACTGCAAGGAAAGTAGAAACATATCCAAGTAAAGTGATAATGGTCTTCTATTCTTGCAGCACCTTTCACCCAAATAACTTTCAGAGCATGGCTGCAGATTTTCTCTAGACTGACTGTGTTGGATGTTGTAATGTAACACAGCCCAAAAGTAGGATTTGGGTAGGGATTAAAGTTCAGCCTCAGTGTTGTGGCCTGGGTTTGGGAGATTCCCCTTTCATTGGGGAGGTGGGAAAGAGATGGGGGAAAAGTGTTTCTGGGACAATATGACCTTGAAAAGGCTGGAGTTTTGAGGCTGCTGAAGGGTTTAAGCATTAAAAAAATTTGGGGGAGATGGATTGTCTGTCAGAGCTGCCTGGTAATACTTTAGTGGCTTCACAGTATTATCGCATGGATATCTTCTTCACATATGGTACCTGCAGCAAGGAGCAACTGCTTAGCACAGAAACAATTTAGGACCAGAAGTGAATTAATTAAACCACCTGGGGAGAAGACCTGGACTTCTGAGAGTCCAGAGTTCTGTGGAAGCGTTTGCCCCCCACGCAACGGCAGCTGTGAAAGGAAGCTCTAATACTAAGTTACAGCAGGGAAGTGGGGAGTGAACTGAAGCTTAGAAAATAATGTTAGGGAGATGATAGTAACTCCTCACTCATTTCTGGTGCTTGTTCCCTCGTCTCAAAGGTAGGAGGATTAGAACAGGGATCCACAGGTGGAAAGGGATTTGGAGACATCAAAAAGGTGAGGACTTTTTATATTTATGTCTTGGTGCAGCTGGGATTGATGTGCAAGTTTAACAATAATTCCTCGCAGGATTGAGGCTCCACTCTGGCAGTGAATAGGAAGATATAGGAAAAGCATTCAAAACAGTGGGTGGAGAAGAGACACTTTATCTCCAGGGTGGTTTTGAAAGCAAGGGGGTAAAGAAATTAGTGATTTTACATTGTATGTAATTAACCTGAAGGGACTTGCCGCTGGCAGAAGTAATCGAGTCCAACCAAGTCCAGGAGGATTCAGAAAGGATTGAACATTTATATAAATAATGAGAAAAAATGCATGAGATTCAAAACACAAGACATCAATTTTTGAGATTTAGGCATAAAACGGATATGTCCTGCTGCTGAGAAGAGTCTTTTCCTTTAGACTCGTTATTCTGAATGTTATGGGTGTTATTTCTTCACCTTCCTCTATAGAATCTGGCCATTGTTAGAGGGGGGAAAACCTCTAGTTAAGTTTAAGATGACAGTTATTATGTGTGGCTGTTTATAAATTTCTGTTTTCAATTTGTTTGCAGCAAATGCTTAATGAGGCAGAATACGATTGAACCTAGGTACTTCTCGAAAGAATCATGAGGACTTTAATGCCCAGGAAGTGTCAGGGCCATACTGCCACATGGTAGAGGAGTTTGGTGTGGGCTGTTTTTCCAGCAGCCCTGCAACCTCCTCCTGGTTAAGGAGAACTCTGGGTGCCCAAATCTTGCTCTTTTTTGTGTGTGTAAAGCAAAAGTTTGCATCTGTGCAGTTTTAGACTGTGCAAAAGGAGGAATTGTGTGGGTTGCCCTTTGCTTTACCCCATTCAGCTTCACAATAGCTGCTTTAAAAATGAGGCAGCTTGAGCAGAACAGGGTACGCTACATGTGGGCTCCTCAGACCTTTTATGCAGTGGAAGAACAATGTCCTTTGACTTGCTTTGGTATCCTTTATTTATACTTTGCAGAATTGTTTGCTTTTTGTTGTCACTTCCAGTTATTGTGCTGAAAGATGTAATGTTCTGCCTACTGTAACCCTTCAGGTCTTTTCTCTGATCCGTGTGCTGTCGTGGGATCTCTGAGGGTAGGACTTTCAGCAGACCTTTTTTCTGGCCTCTCACATTTATCTCCATTTAGTTGCATAAGCCATCTGTTGCACATCAGCGTGTAGCTTGCTTTCAGCAGGTTTGGCAATGAAAATGAGATTTTGGCAGCTCCACCTTAGGTGTGAAGCTTTGTGCCACTTTGCATGGTGGCATTCACTAGCCTTTTGCTCTGCTGGGTTGCAGGCTGATGGAGTTCTGACTTTTTGCTCTGTGCCACCTCCGTGGCCGTCCCGCACATGGCTGTGACACCAGCCAGCAGTGCTGCCCCTGGGCCATAATTGCACTAAGGAGGTGTAGGCATTTCAAGTGCTTTTGTGGAGTAATCCTGTTATTATAGTGCATTATTTCATCTATTTTTTCTCTTATATTCTTATCACCTTTTTTGGTCTGAAAGCAGTTTAAAGGATTGTTTTCTTTTCCCGTCCCACCCCTCAGCTGCTTTGTACAATTGCCTTTCTCCCTATGGAGACTCAACATTTCTTCCAGCCAGTAGCTGTTTCTTCCTTTCTGGGGAGTCCATGGGCACTTCGTGCAAGTAAAACAACATGTTTTTATTACAAAGTGGCATCTTCCATTGAAAGATCTCAGAATGATTGAACAATATGAAAGGACTGAATGCTTTGAGATAGTCCTTGGGCTTCATACTGGAGACTTGTGGTAGATCTCATTAGACTGCCAGATCCCAGTGGCTCCTTGTTAGTATCTATAAATCCTGAAGCAGAAACAGACCATCATGTTAGAGCTATCTAGGGTTTTATTCTGTCGTGAATATAGTTTATGCCCCACACAAGCTTGCAGGTATTGAATAAATTGAGTTTTGGTTTTGACTCAAATCAAGTGCAGAATGTCCTTCAGTTGTTTAGACTATTCCTGTGGATAGAACTCGTCAGATGAGGTTCATAACATTTTAGAGATGTGTTGATGTTGGGATGGCAGACAAGTCAGTACACCCATCTGGATCAGCTGTTGTCTGCAGTGCAAAAGAGATTAATTAACTAAATCCTCCAGAGGTGCTTTTGGAACCTGGTTTAAGTAGTCCGTGCAAATACAGCAAGAAAATTATTATGAAGATATGTCTCTGCTTTTGTTTGCTTGGTTTGTAGTAATCTCTGGCTGTACCTCTGATGCCTTGTGTGTTTCTTAGAGTAGAAACCCTTTAGAGCACGGCCAGCATCTTCGGTTTGGAGATGGCAGCCATTGTGCTGTTGGAAATGCCCCACGAGTAACAACAACGTGTTTCACTTGGAAGGCAGATCTTAGGCCTTTGCATTCCTCCCATGGAGTGCTTCGGATTGATTCTGGCTGTGTTTTGGGCTCCTGGCTCCCTGGAGCAGAGAAAATGTGAACGAACTCTTGCACGCTTACTTGAAGCACGAGGTTGCATTCTTCCTGCAAAAACAGGCACTTTGTTCGGGAAAACATCAGGTGGTCAGAGAGAACAGGACAGGGAAGAGCAGAGGTATGCTATTAACTCCTGGTGGGTAATTAAACAACCACCCCCTCAAAAAAGAAGAAAAATTGAAAACAACAGACAGCAAACATGGACAACTTCTGATTTATCTGGCGTTTTTTGCTCTATTTCCCCACTTACTTGTAAGCTATACTTATTTTGCATTCTGACTCAATACTTCCACATAATTATATGTGTTTTGATTTGTGTCCATTGCCTAAGGATTTCAGTCCAAATGCAATGCAGCATTCTTAAACCAAAACACAAATATCTGCAGAGGGTTTGGAGCCAGTTCACACCATTTGTGCTTGGGCAGAAGAGGAGGGTTCATGACTGGTGCTGTAGTTAGGAGAATGCAGTAATTTGTGTAAGTGTGCAGTAGTTTAGTTGTCACATGCTTCTGTTTGTCTGCTGAAATGCAGCATTTCTCATAGAGAAAATACCTGTACAACTGGGACAAGGATGTTGCCATTGCTTGCAGACACATGTGTAGCCAAACACAGTCACTCCCTGGCTCTATAGGGGTGTGTGTGTGCAGGAGAAGAACACCAGGAGATACCATACTCCATCCCTTGTGATGTCTAGATAATATAGTAAAAATGCAGTTTGGCCTGGACTAATGATTGAGTTAATAATTTTGGACTCTTTCAGCACGTAAATAAATATTCAAGCTGGTAACACTTAATATTAGGAAACATTGGCTTCCTTTTACTACTTTTTCTACTCAGACCCTACCCTGGAGAGGTCTCTTAGTTTCAAAACAAAGGGTAGTAAAAAGCACAGCCATGGAAATTAAGTTTATAACGCAGTGTAGGTATGTTTTCATGATGTGGTCATAAAAGTGGTTACTGACTGCTAACCTATTTTTTAAAAGCTTAGAAAAAATTGGCATTAGAGATTGCTCACAGTAATTATTATGAGATATGTAACAGCATTTCTTGGATATTTGTTGTTCCACAAAAATACCTTGTTCCCAGTTCAGTTTACTTTAAAATATGAATCAGTCTTCTGCTAAGTATTTTCTCCTCTGTCAGAAGGCATTTCATCTCCCCACACCTACAGGTTTAATTTCCAGCTATTCATACTATTAATAATTTATCACTCTTGCCCTGTTGTTTGCCCTGGATGCAGTGGCAGTTTGCACTGATTTCCTGAGTTGGTATAAATTTAATTTCTGTGTACTGTTTGAGCAAGCTTTACAGCGTGAAAGGAGAGCCAGCAATACAATTAGGATGAATAAAAGCATTTTGGGTTATGTAATATGCATTCATGCTACTATTATGCAACAGAATTATTACTTGTGGCATCCTTAAATCCATTTTGAATTTAGCACTTTTGCCTGCTGCCTCATACAGGACCTTCTTTGTTTCTACTGACTGAGCAGAAAGTGGTGATGAGCTCCACAATTAATTTAAATTACTTTTCTGGAAGGAGATAAAAAATAGTGTGACTTTTCACAGGACAAGCGAATACTTGTTGGTAGTCAAAAATCCTGATACCACATGAAGTCTGTCTGACTGTGTTAATGGTAATATCAATCATCCCCTCTTTTTGCTACGCTTGGTGTTTATTAAAAAATGACAGCGTATTTTAACATTTTTTCATGAAAGAAACACGGCAAAGGGCTTTGCTGACCACTGTTTCAGAAACAACATTTAAATAATAGCTTTCCTCTGGCATTTCTTAGGGTAGGCCTAGAGTTGTCATTTCTAACATCAAGGCAGCTTAGAAATGTTGTATATAAATACAGAATTTGCTATGCTATGAGATTGAACATCTCAGTATTCCTCAGATGGCACATGCACTGTACCTACCCCTGTAATCTATAATCAGAATCACTAGAAGCTGTTTCAGATTCAAGTGAAATGTTTGAGCTGTCTGCCACCTTTTATACTTGTTTTCTCTACTCAGCACCCCTTCTTTTCTCCCTTATGGTTCCCAGTAGTGGTTCCTGGGTGCTTTGGCACTTCCAGATTTCCAGGGCAGACTGGAAGCTGTGAGAGTGTGGGTAAGGAGGAAGAGAACTTAAGATAAAGGCTGTGAGCAGAAGCAGTAACTAATATTTCTGGGGCACAGGGAAGCTGCACTAGCCGCCTTTACGTCCTTAGGGACCCTCTGTAATCCATACCTGGAAAAGCTTTTAGTAGTTTTCAGAATTAATCACTGCCTGCTTTATGCAAGTCCCAGGAGACTTCGTAGACCTCTTCTCTTACAGAGACACTGTGTAACACTTCCTTTGGCTCCACTAGTCAAAATATTTTAGAAAATGAGCTGATTGTACTGCCAAAATGGGCACTAAAACCCATTTCCTTGCCTTCATCCTGGTGCTCTGATCACTTAGCTGTTTATTATTTTGAGTATTTATTTACTGCTTGGTTTGGAGAGTGGACATTTTGGTGTTTCTGGGCACTGAAGAGAGGAAGATACTGGGTTTTACAGATAATTTTCGTCTAATACAGAAGGGAAGATACTTAGTACGGGACACATTTATTTACTGGGTTATAGGAGTGTTTCTAGTAAATGTCATTTGGTGACAGATATTCATCCAACAATGTAAGATGCACATGACTAAGAGTCTTACCTGACTTACTGGTTTCTTTTTCTTGCTTTTCAGTTTTAAATTAGGAACTTGCTGAGCTTCAGTGTCCAATCAAAACCACCACAAGGAGTATTTCATAGTACAGGTTATAAAAACAATACCTCCCTGGCATGCCTAAAAGGGAACAGGGTTGTGATGAACTGCAGATCTGTGAAACACGACAAACAAAAAAGAAACATCAGTAATCTGGTATTTCTGGTTCAGTTAACTCAATGATGACACCAAGTCGGACAAGAGAAGAGGGTGAGAGGCCATGTATTGATTTTGTTAAAAGTCTTTCTAGCAAGAGAGGTGAGAGGCAGGATGAGAGGGAACTTTTTGTAGGTAGGAAACGATGAGAAAATAAATGCATAAATCGTACAAGGTAGAGATGGAGGTTTGGAGCTGTTCAGGTGATTTTTTTTTTTTCTTTAAGAACCTTGTATGCTGCACAGTGAACCTCTTGGATGAGTTGATTCTCACTGAATAATATGGCTACCTTCCTTCGCTGCACAGATGCTTCTGAGTGGGTAAATTCAGAGCAGGAATTTCTATGTTCCCATGGCTGGATAAGCTCCACCATTTTTAAGGGCTGCACAATGCCATTTTCACCTAGACCTCTTTGAAGATCCAGTTTAGTAATGCACTTGCTGAAACTCCTTTAGATGCATGCAGGGAGAGGTGATATGTAAATTAGGTTTCTTTACTTTTGCTTTGATTCATTTAGAGCTGGTCCCACAAAATTCACCGATATCCAAATGAGTCTAAATTTGCATCACTTCAGAAGGTGTGGGAATGCACGGCTCAGCACCATGGAATGCCTCTTGTTTCTTATTTTCCCCAGAGTGGCTTTAAGTAGCTGCAAGGTGCCTGAGTGAAAGGGTTTTAACTGAGCAGCAGCATTTGTGTAAGAGGCTTTTTTCCTTTTCTCTTTTTTCCTCTAAATCTGCCCCACAGCTTTTGTGACTGTTTGCCAGCGCTTCAGACAGACACCAACCAGGGTGTGAGCTCTGAGGAGAAAACGAGAATGCATTTTGTGTCATGATGGTGGAATTAATTGGTCCTGGAAACTCTGGGTCGCTGCCAAGAATGGGTATTTATGTGACAAGAAAGGAAAGGAAAAGGGCGGGGCTTTGGAAATTTAGGAATACTCCTTTTTGGCTCTTAGGAAAGAGCTCATAAACTTATTTTGGCTTCTGAGTTTGATGCAGTCAACATGGAGAGTTCTGGTTTTGTGTGGTTTTTTTTGTTTTGGTGTTTCTTGGTTTTGGTGGTTTTTTTGTTTGTTGGTTTGGTTGGTTTTGTATGGTTTTGTTTGTTTGTTTTTAAAAACAGTTTCCAAAAGGAGGAAATGGGAGTTAGCGAAGTGGAGAGAGTTCTGTGGAGAGTCCTGGTGTAATTTTATTTCATTTGATTTCCAAGTGCAGCTGCCTTTGTCTGCAGGACATCCACTACTGGCCACCCAAGCCTTGCACTGCCAGCCACGCTTTCCTAGGCTGGAAATTCTGCTCCAAATTCACAGTTTTGCCCCATGCAGACTGTTTTTAATGCTGGCAGCTGAGCACAGAGCACAGCAGAGGGATCTGCAGGGCTCTAACTCCGCCGGGCCCACAGAACTGAGGGCAGGAGGCAGTGGGGATGGGAACGGCCTGGCCCGAAAACACTTGAAATCCTTGTGACTCCATTTGATAAGATTAGCCCAGCATTGCTATGTGGCATTGTTTGGGCAAAATCTCCACTTCTCAGAGGGTTTTTGTGTTCAGCGGTCAGGCGGTGGAGTTGGGAGTCAGTGCAGATGAATGTCAGCTGCTGTGGGTCTGTCTGTCCTGCACCCACGGCATAATCCCGCTTCCCGCAACTCAGTTATAACCTGCATCAAGGTCTTTCTTGCAAGGAAAGGCTTTGTCAAAAAAGTTGTTAGTGTCTTTGTAGTTGTTCTTTACCAAAGTACTTGACTAAGACAACTAAACAACTTCTGTTTCATCTGTATTGCTGTTTTCTTGAATGATGTGTGTCTGCATGTTAAATGAAGGATATTTTAGGTTTTTCTTCTCTTAGACTGACATTACGAATGCTTATATTTCAGGAGCTTTTCAAGTTCTATCATTCCATGATTTGATTTTTTCCCCTTTTTTTTATTTCCCCCAAGGATGAGTGTAGATATTGAAGATATTTATTGGAGAATCTGTATGTAAGGAAGCAATGTTAAAAAAATAAGGTTAAAATCACAAAGAGCATCTTATTCCTACTTTCAGAAGGTTAAAGCAGACTCATATTTAGACAAACAGTGACAATCTTGATTAGAGTGCTTTATTTTCAGTTAATGTACAAATTACTGCACTTCAGGCACTTTTATTCCAGCATGGGGTGCCTGTCCAGTAAGTTAATAAAAACAGAGTGGAAAACTCTTTATCTGGAAAAGCTGTAAGTTTCAAGGAAAGTGAAAAGCGTTTAAAAATTGGTCAAAATTGCATTTAAAGTATTAATTAGATTCTCCTGAAAATAACTGCAGAATTTCTGAATAAAACAGATCTTTAGTGGAGTGGTAATGTTTCAAATGACTGAGTCTGAAGAACATTTGATATCTCCTTTTCTTATTGTTCATCCTAGTTGTTTTAGTGTTTTTTTCCAGTCCGCGTAATGAAAAACAATTAAATTGATTTCATTCCACGATTCTCACTTCCAGAATCTCAACAGATAATATTTGCATTGGAAAAAACCTGCAGAGCACTGGGGGTTTTTGGGTGAAAGCAATTGTTTCCAGTGATATTTCTGATATAATGACTACAGTTCTGTATATTTTTGTTGGGGTAGCAGCCTGGTTCTGTACTGATCAGAGTTTTAACTTTCCTTTTTATCTTGAGTCTCTAATCCCTCTTGCTAGGCTGTAGCATTAATTTAGGCGATGGTTGCGTTTATAGTTAATTTATATTCCCACTGAAGCTTATCAGGTAGTGTTTGGAGGAAGTTTTCCAGCCTGTATGTGTTTTGGTCTGCATGATGCTCTCCTGTTTCAGCAAGAACTGAGTACGTAGGTAAGGTTTTGTGCTGTAGAGCTGTAAGATGACCATCTTAAAAAGAGTGGGCCCCTCAGAAGGTACAGCGTTGCCTAGGGTTAGTAAAGATGTTGGAATTACACTACATCAGTACACACACAACCTCAGAAAACAAGGATTTGAAAGGATACCTCCATTTAAGCTTTCTATATTTGCTTTTGAAAGATGCTGTCTATCTTGTAGGAAGCTACTTGCTCATCACTTACACTTGGAGATCATCAAGGCTGTAATCTGTTGCCTGAAAAATCAAAGTGAGATTTTAAAAGACATAAATCAGACTATAAAATGCCGTATCTGTTTGTTTTAGAGGACCAAGAAAATGTTACCGAAGCCCTCAGATGTTGAGGTCTCTGTTAGACTGCCAGACATGGTGCTGAAGGAGACAAACAGGAGCTGGAGAGCTTTTTTTGTTCTTTGGATGCACAAAACAGTGCAAAACTGGTATCATTTATTGGTACCACTAACAGTGGTCACCATGCACCCTGTCAAAAATTGCAAAGAGCTTTAGGAGTATCTTCTCATGGCAGTGAGTAGAGTGTTCCTCTGAGCAGAGAGCACTAAAACAAACATGAACGCTCCTTTGCCTTTGGGTAGCCTGGTTGTGTCAGTGAAGAGATGGCCTCTTGATTAAATCCAGACTGAGCAGTTTCCTGTTAGCATGAAATTCAGCCCATAAGGTCTTACTCTCAAAGCCTGTTATTGAGCTTGTCTGCCAAGTCCCTTTTCCTTTTAAACTTACAGGCAGAATTGCTAAAATAATACAAATACAAGTAATCCCAGAACTCTCACAGTGATTTCTAACCGTTTGATATTTTGCTGACAAAGTTTTTGATTTTTCAGAGTTTGGGGTTGGTTGTGCTTTGCTTTGGTGGGATTTTTTGGGTTTTGTTTCTTTTTAACATTCTCCCAACATGATGTCTTGGGGAAGTTGTACTGTTGCAATTAATGGAAAATTTTATGCGTGTACGAGTCTTGGAAGGAGATTCTGCCCTTGTTTTGAATATACTCACGTGAGACAATGAGAGGGTTTTATGTGCCCTGAGTAAATATGCCCATAAACCATTACATTGTGAGTGGGGCAATCTGCTGGATCAAAAATGAAGAGTTAAATACTATGGTGCAGACTTTCTTCCCTGTCTGAAAGTGGTTGTATTGTGTAATTAGTTATTTTCAAAAGTATATTTTAATTGTAAGATGAAGAGTTAGCAAGAAAATTGTAATTTGGGAGTGGATTTTTTTGGAACTAAGTATTGCTTAAGGAAAATTTGAATGTAAGAGTTACATAGTGTGACAACATATCCTGTTAATGTTTTTGTGATGACAGTGTCACGCATAATCCCAGATACACTTTTAGTTCATTTTTGTAATACGTATGTATTTCCAGATGCACCTGTAAGTCAGATATATTGCAAGTTATATGCCTTTTAAAAAGCTGTAAGATCCACGGAACATAATTTAGCAATTTTTTTCCCTGTCTAGTCTGTTTTGGTTTTGTGGTTTTTTTTTGGTTTTTTTTTTTTTTTTTTTTAATACAGGCAGTAGATTGTATTTTAATGTCACAACAAGGGTTTGTTGGATCTCATTAAGCTGGGAAATGAGATAGCAGAGCTTTGTAATAGTATCAGAGACAGAACTTTAGAATGGTATTAAAGACATCTATATTGTTTGGAACTGAAGGGGATGTCTATTAGAAACAATTCCAAAGCAGTGGAGGGTAGTGGTGTAAATAGGAAGTGGGTGGGGTTAATTCTTAATTATCTTATTCATAGATGATTTTTTTCCTTTGTGTTTTGTTGGTATCCCAAGCCAGGGTTGGTAGTGACTGTCACTAACATGCTGTCTTCATGCCCTCAGTATCAACGTGTTTGTGTAAATATTGGACTTTTTTTTTAATAATCCCATTTTTAAAGCTTTTTATCCCACATACTTTACAAAATAGGATTTAAATGAGTCACAAAAATACTTTTCTGAACTGTCTTCTAAATAACGGCAGAATTTAAGGAAATGTTCTTTTAGACTCAAAGCAGGCTGTAAACATTTAAAACAAATGCTGTTTAAAAAACACACCCACACATAATCCCAAACTCTAGATTTATGGACAAATATTGTGCCAAGTGGAAACTGTAAGAGAAAATTGGAATGGTAGAATGCCTTGTTTCCAAGAGGAGTTTGACACCCTCCATGCAAACGTATCTTGAAATGTTTTTGCACCAAATGTGTTCTGACCTTGGGTCCTGTGTGACATCCTAAAGTTGGTATTTTCAGCAAGGGAATCACAAGTGCCAGTGCTTCAGTTATGATCACTTTTTGTGTTTATTCAGAAGTTAAATGAAACACTGAGTTATCACTTTTGTTCCCTTCAATAATATTACTCCTCGTGGGAGAATGGATTTTCTTTCAGATAATAATATATGGTGAAATCATGACTTAACCTGGTAGTGGTCAGACTGTAAAATATTTTTTTGAGCACGTCAGCGAAATGTTTTAAAATAAAGTTGCTTTAAAACTCCATTATTTGATACAACATTTGGTGCTTGGAGAGCACCAAAAATTGACAAAATCATTTAGTAACTGGTGATGGCCAATTCCTGTGAAAAGATAGGATTTAATCCATTGGAATCTCTGTCAGGGATCTGTCTCCTGCCTGATTTTTGAGCTTTGTTTTTGTTTCCTTTTGTAGGGTGAAGGAGATCAATTACCCCCAGAGCACACTGTCAGACAGTATGAAACATCCAAGATCAGGGCTATAAAAGCTGGAACTTTGGAGAAACTGGTGGAGAACCTTCTCACAGCTTTTGGAGATGCAGATTTTTCCTACATCAGCATCTTCCTCGCAACATACAGGGCCTTTGCTTCTCCCAAGGCTGTGCTGGAACTTCTCCTGGACAGGTAAGAGCCATTGCTGTGCCGTGGAAATGGAGCCATCATTTACATGACAGGAGAAAGTTGTCAGGAACTTCTTCCCTTGCTTTTAGTGGGCATGGATTTAATAACCTGTTGTCAAGACTACTGCAAAATCCAGAATTTCAGCATAAACATCCAGTCTATAAATGCATTGCTGCTCACATCCCAACTCTCATCAAAGCATAGGTAAGCAAAGTGTGCCATGCCTGGCTGCTGAAGATCCCAGCTGGACCGATACAGCAAAATTAATACAAGTTTCCCCCCAAAAACCCAACAGAATGCATGGGCTGCAAAGTCATACCTAGAATACATTCCAAAGTTTTGCTGGATACCAGTATTTTCAGACCTTGTTATTCTGTTTGGGGGCTGCTGATTTGGAACAGGGATTGTACAAACACAAGAAAGAACGGGAGAGCAAATTCTATTACGTCACATGAATATGCAGCCATAGATTTTTGCAGATAGCCCAAAACCTGCTAAATGTTATAAGAATAGATTTTATGGTCAGACTGTTAAATCATGGCTGTTGTGTCTGCATAAATGCTTGGACACACAGCATTAGTTTCTCACCCTAAATTCTAACTGAGACACGGCTGGGTCAGGGGTAGTCTTATTTTGGGAGTGTCATATTTGTTGCACTTTCAAAATCTGTGATTTACAGAAATGGTTGCTCTGGCATGAAATAATTAGAACAGAGAAGTGGCATAAGAACTTCTAGGGTTTAATTTTGGCTCTCCCACTAGGTAGATAAGGAACAAGGCATGGATAAACTATCCGTGCTTTTCTTTTCTATCTGAAAAGGATGATCCTGTCTGCTTTATAGGAATGCTGTCTGGCTCAATTAGTAAAGATAATAACAGTAATAACCTGACAGTCAGGTAAGCAGTCAGTTGAGAAAAGAGCAGCCATCCTGGAGAGCAGATGTGGTTACAGTTACATTGACTGCTCTATGCTTTATCTCTCAGTCCATCCTAATTCTGGTTCAGAATGTGAGGAATGATAGAAATTGACAGTAGATACGTACAAGAATATAAAAATGTTGAGGCTCTAAGGACGTTGGCCCTGCCCTCCTCCTCTCACACTGATTTAAAGAGGTGAAAATATCAGGAAAGGGCAGGAAAGCCCAGGAGAACTGTCTCCACAGAACAGAACTCTCTTTTCTGAACCCAGTTTTGATCTTGCTGGCTTGTGTACCTCTCTGAGCAAGTTACAACATCCCCTTCAGAGGAACGGGCTTCCTGACCTTGTCAGCATCATCCCCAGCCTTTTATAATACATGACAGGATCAACAGGAAATCCTAGGAGGCTACCACTTCCTTCCTCTCTCACAAATCTTAGGAGTGTCGTGCTTAAGAATCCATAGATGTTTCTCTTGGCTTTTCATATATCGTGGATAATCTAGAATTTTATGGCTTGGGAGAAAATATATATTAAATTTAAGCTATAAAAGTTAGAAAGCTATACATGTAGCTGAGGAATATGGACTTATGAAGAAAACCAGATGTTATAAAAACAGGAAAAAACTGGAGAAAAGATGGATAGTTGCTGGTCAGTGCATTGCAAGACAGTAATTGATTTTAACCACTTGGTTTTCATCTCTAGATTAGTTGAGAATAAGTAGCCAAGAGTCTGCATTTTTGCAACTTTGTTTTTAGTAATACTTGTTAATAATCAGAGTACAGAGGCTAAAGCGGGTGTTAGTGCATAATTTGTGTTTTGCTTTGTGTACCTGTGAAGTAATAATGAAAAAGGCAATCTCTTAAAAAACCCCAAACCAGCAGCACAGTTTTGGTATTTGTTGTCAGTTTTAGTTTCATCTGAAGAACTTGAGCCCTGTCTCTTATTCTTGGGGATAGAGCAGGGTTGTGGAGTAAGGGTACAATTAGGAGTAGCAGTGCTGAGCTCTTATTGTTTGGTCCAAGGGAGAACAGTGATGTGACCAGATCAAAAAAAGGCCCTCCCAGCTTTTTATAGGTGAGCAGCTCCTTAGGAGAGAGGAGGGAACAGCATCCACATCTCCCATTTGCAGGATATTTTATTTTATAGGGACATACTCACTGGAAAACTTCTTTCACAATGTATTTGTGGAAGCTGGATTGCCCTCAAGCCCAGTGCATTCAATTTATGCTGGATTTGCTGTGGATACAATGCTGCAGAATTGTCTGATGAATGTGTTAGACTTACACAAACCCAGCTTACACAAAAAGTCCTGGGACTCTTGGGAAAATATCCTGGGAAATGTACATATCCTGTACCCTAAGTGTGTGGGGATACCTGTTGGTCATTTGATGCTGTCTGCAGAGTATCCCGTCCAAGCAGTGCAGTACTGACTGAATTTGAGGCAGGAAGCATTTATGGTGTCCAAAAGAAGGTGAGGTGCTCTTCCCTGAGTTAGGGAAGCAAATAAAAAAGCCAATACTGTACTTAAGAGAAACTTTGGTTTTAGAAACAGTGTTAGAAATCTGGTTGTTGCATTTTTTTATTTTCTTCCCTCCAGGACTTCACATTACCCTTTTGCTTTTGATTAAATCTAAGACGGGAGCCCTATTAATTGTTTTAGCCAGATTGACCCTATAGAGGGTTTTTTTAAAGATAGATTAGAAGTCACTAGACAAAATCTTGAGCATAGGCTGGGATGTTGAGAAGTGAGTGGGATGACTTGTGTTTCCAAAGCTTTTTAGGAGTAATTGAACATCCACGTCGCTTTAGCATTCATGAGAGTTTGGCATCTAAGTGCATCAGACAGCTTTGGAAATCTGCCAAGCTTTTAACACTGTATGTTCTGATATTTTCTAGTTGTTTGGTACAAGTGGGCAGGGAGAGTTAAAAGAAAAAGATCCTGTTGATATTTTGATATGGAAGCCCTCCATGGAAGTTCCTGGAGGGAAGAAGAGTGGCTCCTCCTGCCCCTGGGTGTGCGGATACAGTGTGGTGCCTTTGGTGTTCCCAGGGGGATATTCCAAAGTGTGATGGAAGCCAGAGTTGGTTAGCTATCCAGATGAAGGTAGAAGGAGGCCAAATTCCTCTCTTCCATATTATACTTTGCCCTGATAACCGTGGAGCTGTGCTGTGCTTGGCATAAAGCTTGGATAAAGTAGCAACTAGTCCCTGTCTTGGAGCAGTTTACAGAGGAGGGAATTGGGACTGTTTGTGGCAGAGTTGGAGCTGGGTAATGACAGGAAAGAACAAGTTAGTTTTGTGTCTCCCATTCATTCCGTTTGCTGGAGGATGGTTTGCTGAAGGGTGAATAGAGAGGACAGGGGAGGCGGAGGGGGAGCGTAGAAGGAATGGGTCCTGCAGTAGCAGAGCCACACGTTTTGGGACAGCAGCTTTGTGGTGTTTGACTCACTGCTGTTCCTGTAGCATCTGTTATTTCTTCTTTTCTTCCTTTGTATCAGGTGGCTTGTCTACTCAGCTAAAGAAGTGATTTTGCTTCCATGACTCCATGTGTGTAGGATTCAAACCACCTTATTTTTCCTGAGGATCTGGGCTTCCAAATTGCTGGTTTCAATGCTTACAAGCTTATTTAGGGCTTTGTTTGGGGCCACTGCAAAGACTACCTTTCCTTATTATTTCTGAGTTATTCAAATTATTTTCCTTCTTGTTCTTAACAGAGATGCAGGGGTGCGTTTTCCACTCTATTTTCCAGTATTTAAACATTCAGTATTACCCATTACATTCTGGTCTCATTTGCTTAGTCAGTCCCTTTGAGTGCAGTCTGTAACTTTCCAAACGCCAAGCAAGGCTGAAAAGTTCTGTGGGCTACAGGATCCTTTTGTTGCCCATGTCTCTTTTTGTATGCAAAGCATTCCTACAAGGCTGGGCAGTGAAAGGCTCTTTGTCTGGGAGCTGGTGAGAACAGAGTGCTGGAAGGCTGCAGAAAGGCTGTTCTTTACATCAGTTGTGTCATTAACTCCTCCTAACCCATATTTAATGACCTGTTGTTCATGGAAAGATGAGAGATAGGCAGAGATTTACATCTGGCAACATAAGGAAGCCTTATATCCTTCTCCAGTTTTGCACAGAAAATTGCTCTTTATTGCCGTCTTACGGATTTCTCCTGTAAAACTCAGCTTGTGTCTCTAGTGGGATTTAAACACAAATGCCTAATGTTCTGTGAGGACATATTTAATATTTCATGCCATAGTAGGACAGTGACATTGGGACTTAGTAAATTTTCCTCAAAGAAATAACAGCAAGTTTTGAAAACTGAATATAAAAGTTTAATTTTTATTAAAAAAAATTCCCCCAGCAGGGCAAAAAGTGCCTTTTGTCTACTGGCTAAGATGTGTTTTAGGCATCTTACAGAGTAGATGGCAGTGCAGAGTGAAATCCTCTCCCTTTAAAAACAGATCTGTGATTCTTATATACGAAGCCTTAGACCAGTGTTTGAGAGGAGCATAAAACTCCATCCATTGAAACCTTTCTGGATGAGTTTGTGACAGTTCTGATATGAACCTTTGGGACAGAAACAGCTCACTGTGTTCTCTCTGTCTGATATTACCAGGTTGTTGTAGCACAAGCACTTAAAGATGCACTTGTTTTAACTCTTCAGATTAATTGCAGGTGTATAAACCTAAATGGATAAAATCAGCTTGTCTTATTCTGGACACTGAGTAATTGTCTACCTTCATTAAACCTGCCTGTAAGGAGCCATGGAATTCTTCATGGATAATTATGGAGCTGTATATCTGAAACAATAGGCACTCCCACTGAGATTGAAGTGCATGATTGTGCCTGCAAGGCACACGGTTGTGCCTGGTAGGTAAGAGATTTCCCGTTGGCACTGCTGGAGTTGTGCCCACAGTTCCCTCTTTCCCGGTGGTGTTTTTACAGCATCATGGGCTTTTCCCTCTTCTATCAGGAGTTTGGGCCCAACGTGAGCACTTGCCACCTGGGAAACAGAGTAACACTTGGAGCTGTTTGGAATGGCAGGTGCTATTGACACAGAAGCTGTATTGGAGAAGGTGGCTGTGTTACAGTCTTGCTGCACACTGGAATATTGCCCTGGGAAGGGATGGAGTGAAAACAGGCAGAAGAGTCTTGAAGCTGTGAGCAAAGACACTGTTTTGGTTGATTCCTCCTGTGTGCAGGCTGCTTCATATAAATTAACAAATTAGGTTGGAAGATGCTGCCTGTTTCTTTAGGATTTTTTCCCTCCTAAATGAAATAATCGTCAAGCTCCTTAATTTTGCCCACCTGTTAAGATTCCTTGTAGTTTGAGCTGGAAGCGCTTTGTAGTTGTTTATGGTATGACGCTATTTGGGATTTTGCTTTTATTCACTAGAGTTTCTTCTAAACATCCATCTCCTCTTTCAGGTTTGGAAACCTGGAGGCCTCAAGCCATGGAGAAGTGGCAAACCTGAATTCCTTGGAATCTGAGATGGTACTCAGGGTGTAAGTATGGGTTTGCACTGTGGGGCAAGGCCCAGGCAGGATTTGGTCTTGGAGGAGGATGTGGGCAGCAGAGCTGTAGTTTCCGCTGAAAATTCACAGCACTGTTTGCATGCTTAAACAAGCTCGTGGAAAGGCCAAATACCAATTGTCTTGTAACATATCCAGTAATACAATACAGGCATCTTTTGCAGGGAAATTGCTTTGGAATTAAACATTAGATGAACACATCTAGGCCAACATTTTGGTGATTAAACAAACAAGGAGTGTTTGTTTCCTCTGCCTTATCTGTGGCAGTAAGTGGTTATTGCTTATGAGTCAATGTATTGTCATTACAGCAGTGCCTGCAGAGCAAAGCTGAGGGTGACTCAGGCAACGTGTGTGTGCATGGATCTTTTCCATTAGTGCCCTGTGATTTACAGTGCTGCTTTTAGACTGAAATTTAAATTCTGAGGTCATCCTCATTTGCAGAAGAAATAGCAAAGCTGTTTTGAACTGCAGTTTAAATGAGAAAAAGGTGGTTTGGCTATCCTCCTAGGGTTTTATCTTTAGACATTGGGTGTAAAATGTGCCTTAGGTCATCAGCATTGGTACTTTGACATCTGTGGTTTGCAGGCACTGTGGCATGCGTGGTTATATTTGATTACAGAATGAAGATGCTTGATTCTTGTCAGCATTACTGGTTTTCTGTTCCTCTCGCCCCATGGGACTTGACATAGGAGCTCAACTCTCAGTCTTTCCTGGCTGGTAAAATATTTTGCTCTCATTTTGCCATGAGAAGTTCTCAAAGAACAGCTGATAGTTAAAACTTGGTCACAGGCACCAAGGAGGCAGCATTATGTCATGGGTAGAAGCAGTAACAGACAGCCAGTGGTTCCCACACTTCCATCCAGACTGAGCTCTAGGGTCTCTTCCAACTTTGGGCAAATGGTTTGACCTCTCCCCTATCTCAGTCATAAAACGTGAGCTAAAGCTGTACCCTTCCTGCAGAATAGTTGAAGGATTTATACTGGGGGTGAGGAATTAATTTCACCAATATAAACCATGGTGGGATTAATCCCCCAACTGCCTTTTCATGGACCCAGAGGACTTTGATGATGAGATGGAGAGAAAAGGGGTGAAAGTAATTTTGATGTTGCTTGTGTCACTTGGGCTTTGGGCAAAGTGCATCAATTTTTAATTATACCTGCAGGTGAGTGTGCAAGCAAATAACATTTAATAGGAGAGTGTTTGTTTTGGTTTGTTTGTTTTTAGTGGAATTATTTTCCTACTGACATACATACAGATTACTGGCCTTGTCTGTTGCTTCCTGCTGCATCAATGCCTTCTTCCCTCTTGGCACATAACACCTTTGCACAGCCAGGGATGGACAAATGGATGGGGCCTGTGGTCCTATTCCTGTGGTATGCTGCAGAAGTATGAGTTTTCTGACAGATTTTTCATTAATGTAGTTCAGAACAGCTGATTTTAATCCTTTGGCCTTCATAAGACACCTTCTATGTGTGAATTTGATACCTTTACTCAAATCCATGTCTCTAAAAAGCTCAACAATGAAATTGTCAACAAAGTTATTTGTCAGGTATACATGTTTTAACAGATCCCATATAAATATGAATTCACTATCCTTCCTTAAAAATTTCCATTGCTCTCGGTTGCTCTGCCTACTTGTCTCTTAGATATGATTAATGCTATCTGGAAAGTGTTTGGCTTTGTAGTCCTGTTGTGAAACATGTACTTCTGGTAGTTCAGGTTTTCTCTTGTCTGGGATAATTCCAATATAATTGCATTTGCCTTCTTTTCTCATAGAACAGAAACATGATATAATTGTGCTTTTGGTTTTATATGACTTGGAGAAACAGGAGGAAGAAGCAGTAGAGCCTTGTTATTTCTTGCAATTAACTCTGTATTTCTCAGAGGAAAAATATCTCATGGGGAGGCCTGTGGTCTGTGGCCAGAGACCTGCATTCATCAGACTCCTGTTGTGACAGCTCAGAGGCTTTAAAAAGCCAGTTGAACCATTAGAAGTGAGGATGCAATTTAAAGCATTTCCACTGGTTTGACACAAAAAAAATGCTGCAGAAGTTAAGAACAACTCCAGAAGGAGAGTTTATGACTCCTTAAGAACCTAATGGAGCCTGAAAGAAGGAGGGGTGGCAAAAACTTAGGGTATGTGTGGAAGGAACATTGTCCTGTGCGGTGCACTGTAAGCCCACAGGTTACTGCTTTCTGTGTTGAAATTCTGTCCTTTTTGCACTTGTAGTATAGAGCTGTGATGCATTTTCAGGAGAATGTCTGACATAAATTATCTAACTTTTAAAAAAAATTATGTGAATATTCCACACAGTGTTCATGTAACTCAGAACCTGCAGATCCAAAACTAGGGCTTGAGCACATTTGTGGCACAGCCTTGTTAGAGAGGCTTGTGGGAGCTTTAAACCTGCCCTTCTGTTCCCGGATCCTGCAGTGTTTCCAGACTGCTGCAGTGACGTGTAGTTGTTACTGACCCAAGATCACTTCAGCTGTGTTCAGAAACATGCCTTCCTAGGACCCCTTCCACCAAGGGGATTTTCTGCTCTTCACTTGAACATAATTCCTATAATTTTTTGGGCTGCTGGAGTGGTAAGAAAAATGGTATTTTTCAACAAGGATCTGACTTAATTACATCTAATATGTGGTTTAAACAAAGGTACTGTAGTGTTCAAAATACCTTGGATCTTAGAGTTGTGAGTAAACTCATCAAAACCATCAAAAATTTTGTACGCTTCAAACAACCTGCCTTTTTCTTTCCCTATCAGGACCCACCTTAGCTTTTCATGTTCAGTAGTTTGCTTTCCACATTTCTCACTACTTTCAGTCCATCAGAAAGTTAATGGTCACAAGGAACAGAAGAGTAAACTCTGGAAAAGGTCGTATATTCCAGCTAAGTGTCTGAGTTAGATGGACTTCAGCCTGTGTTTCCAGAAATGTGACGCTGTGTCTCTTAATTGTCTGATAAGAGAGTTGAAAGGAGTAGCTTCTTTAACCCTCTACCTCCTATAAGTAATTTTTTGTTCTTCCTGTTATCATATCAACAAGATTGCCTTGGTGTGTGTCTCATTCTGCATGTTTTTGTGCTGAAGGGTGATAGCCTTCCCTGCTCATTGTAGGTTGTTGTTGTCTTTGGAGTCTTCTGTGTTCTCTGCATGGCTTTTAGCTTAGGACTTCTGTTCACATTCAAAAAAATGTGTAACACACCAAGGTGTGTGACAATGCAGAATAAAACCATATATACATTAAACACAAAATATCAGCATGATGAATATCACTAAGATTTAAAGAGCGGTCCATAAAATTTCTGCTATAATTCAGTTATGTTCTTGGCTTTTAAATGAGGTTGTATAGTTCAAATATGTTGTTTGGTACATGTCACCTGACAAAAAGCAAATGAGGAATGAAAGTAAAGCAAAAAGTAGTTCTTTCTCATGTCTCATGTGAAGGCTCTTTGCACCTTCTCAGGCAGAGTCATGGAAAACCTGAATGGGATAGTCGCCTTCTTGAGATCTTCAGCATGTTTATGTATTCTGGGAAGGGGGTCAGCAAGCCAAGCAGCTGATGCTGTGTGGGGCCTTCAGTCCTCCCCAAATGTCCAAGTGTACTGCCCAGGAGATAGAAAGAACACTTTTGGTGATAGGACCTATCACCTGATCTCTCTTTGGAGTAGACCAGTTCCTCAGTTAACTGTTAACTCTCTTAAAAGATTGGATTTTCTATGCAGGGTGGTCTGTGGAACAACTCGTGCTGTTTACTTCCTCTACTGTGAGGGACAGTATTAATTTTGATTTCTGGGATTTTGATTTCTGGGCAATCAGTCCACTTCTTGACGACAGCTGGTCCCAAAGCACAGGCTCCATGAATTTAAAGAGGTGATGTGTTAGAAGAGCAGACACTGCTTTCCCCAGAGGTTGACATTGAAGACCCGGCTGAGGACTGGAACTGAGAAAGGAACATAAAGTCAGTGGCTCTGCAGGATCCTGAGATGTCTGTGGGTAGTGTGAGGGTTCCAAGCCAGGCCACGGCACTGGGATCCCTTTCTAAGCCTGTGACACCTGGGGAGCTGAGGCAGCACATCAATGAGAAGTGCTGAGCTGGCTGCCAGCAGTTTTAAAGATTTGTGTCAGTGCCGTTCCCAGAAGTGATTCATTCCTGTCCAGACACATGAAAAGCTATCCAGGCTGGCAGTCCCAGCTTGCCTGCAATGTTTGCATTTGGGAAAGCCTAGTTTAATGTTAACTGAATCTACTTCCTTGGAGACCTTACTCAAAAATACAGGAGTACAAACCTAGGGTTACCTGCAGGAAAGGTTTCTCAGTAGGCAGACAATGTTGCCATGTTGGTCTGTGGACTTGGACCATGATTTTATGTTTGTTTGCTTTCCAGTCTAACATTAGTACCGCCATGGCTTTTGAATCCTTGAGTAACAGCAAGAAGTCCTTTCAAGCTGCCTCTTGGACTACAAGGCTGTGGTTTCCTTCTGCTGCTGGGTTTGGTTTGCTGGTTTGCAGTCCATTGGTGGTGCTTCCCTCAGATGAATGATGGCCACAGAAATGAAGCAAAATACTTGGGGCTTTTTCACTTGTCTTGAATGTCAGCTCGTAGTTGCATCTGCTTTATAATCAAAGTGTGGAATTTACTTGTTATTAAAGCTTGGAATGTGGCACAATTGAAAGCCGCAGACAAAGCAACTTGAAGCTAAACTGAAACCTTGTTTCATTCCACAGCATTTGGGGAAAATAGTTGAAATAGAGAGAATTAAGGAATTATTCAGTGACCACATGGCATGTCTTGCATGTTCACCTTTCCTCTTCTGCATTAAAATAGCAAATAACAAAACCTTCGGTGTAGTACCACAGCATTTGGAGTTTTTCATAGTGACAAACAGTCTCCCATGGCTTTTTGTGCATTCAGACCTTCCTGACCAAAACCTTGTCTTATGGTTCCTTCTAAACCAAACAGTCCCACTGGAAAATAATGTGTACAGTTAGTTACAGCACTCCAGAAATAAAACTGGGCCTGCAACATTGTACTCCAGGACAATAGACACCAAAGGAATGTGAGACAAATGGAAGAATATTGTCTGGAATCTTCTGATGCCTGGGAAATCCATGGTGGGGAGCAGTTAAGATGCATTTGGGAGAGCGACAATCATTCATTCCAGTAAAGCAAATTAAGCTAAAATAACATCAGAAACCAGTGTGGTTACATGAGAAGCCGAGTCAAACGCAGGGCAGTGGAAGAGTGGGAGAGTTATGAAAACAACCAGAATCAAGCAGAAAAGAATAATTAGAAAGAAAAATAATGATTGGCATCTCAATTAAAACAAAGAACAGCTAGCAGAGCTCTTCCCTTAGTGGCTTCACATACATCCTGGCAAAGTCTCCCGTATGTTATTGAACAAGTTTTTTCCAAATCAGAAGGAGCTGATCATTTGCTGGAAGTCATCAAGACGATATTTATAAACAAACTGGGTGTGAGACTCCACCTTTACAGCAGCTTTTCCTTGTGGTTTACCTACATTTTACCCCTGATTTAACGAGCAAAACAGAAAATGCAGGTGACTTAATTTATTCTGTGTGAGCAAGCCTGAGAGTTACTGCCTGGATGGTGGAGGAAAGGGAATAGCCATCTGTAGTGAGTATTTTCTTGATGGACTTCAGTATGCATTTGGCGAATTACAGTTAGTTTTGTACACATTCTTATAGAACTTCATAAGAAATCAATCATTTAACCTCTTTTTGCAACTGAGGTTCCCCTTAATCTTCTTAAATGTTGAGATTCCCTTCTCATTCTTTAGAAATAATTGTGGTGGGAAGAAAACACTGCCTTTGCCTTTTTGGTCAGAAATTGAGGTTTAACAAGTCTGAGTGCCAAGTCCTGCACTTTGGCCACAACAACCCCTTGGAGTGCTACAGGCTGGGGACAGAGTGGCTGGACAGAAAGGGACCTGGGGGTACTGGTCGACAACTGACTGAACACGAGCCAGCAGTGCCCACATGGCCAAGAAGGCCAATGGCACCTGGCCTGTATCAGGAGTGGTGTGGCCAGCAGGGCCAGGGCAGGGATTGCCCCCTGTACTCGGCGCTGGTGAGGCCGCACCTCGAGTGCTGTGTCCAGTTTTGGCCCCTCAGTTCAGGAAGGACGTGGAGACGCTTGAACACCTCCAAAGGCAGGCGACAAGGCTGATGAAGGGCCTGGAACACGAGCCCTATGAAGAACAACTTAGGGAGCTGGGGTTGTTTAGTCTGGAAAAAAAGAGGCTCAGGGGTGACCTTATCACTCTCTACAACTCCCTGAAAGGTTGTAGCCAGGTGGAGGTCGATCTCTTCTCCTGGGCAACAACTGACAGAACAAGAGGACACATTATTAAGCTGCGCCAAGGGAAGTTTAGGTTAGACGTCAGAAAAAACTTCTTCACTGAAAGAGCGATTGGGCACTGGAATTGTCTGCCCAGGGAGGTGGTGGAGTCACTGTCCCTGGAGGTGTTTAAAAAAAGACTGGACGTGGCACTCAGTGCCATGGTTTGGTTGTTGAGGAGGTGCTTAGGTTGGTCGTAGGTTGATGATCTCAAAGGTTGTTTCCAACCTAGTTAATTCTGTGAAATGCTGTCTTTAATTCCTATCAGATCCTGTCAGGACTGTTAGAGTTGTCTTCCCAGAAGAGACAAGGCCATGCAGAATTCCCATGTGGTGGGAGGGTGTCATTTCCCACCTCTGCTGTGCCCTGCTGAGCTGACAGAGCTATTGGACTTGGAGCTGCCACAGCTCCGTCACCTTCTGTGCAGCTCATGGGCAGAGGGGGGTGGGTGAGTTCCTGGTCCCAGTTTGTGAGCAACAGGCTCAGATACACTTCTCCACATACCTGGATAGGTTTTGGAAACTGAAACCTTTGGAGATGGGCTCCAAGCAAAGCTGGTGTGGAGATCAGAAGGTTTTCTGATAGGTGTGACACTTGAAAGCATTGCTTAGCAGAGCCTGGAGTCTGTGGCCAGCAGCAGAGGAGTTAAGCATTGAGGGTTTTTTGTATAGGCAGGAAAGGCAAAATTTATAGCTCATAATCAACTCATGAAAAATGTAGTCTGTGGTGTTTCTTTCCTGTCTGAGCTCTTGGAAGCCCCCTGTTCCTATCTGGGTCTGTCGAGTACAGAGTTTCTTTGCAAGGGCAGCAAATGTAAAGGTACTGCAAGATATGGGCGAGTGTCCAGCCTGTTTCTGGAAAGCCGCACTATTCCCTGACACTCCGGTAAAACAGCCGGGCAGCAGGAGGTCACTAGGGCACAGTGTACCTCTTCTCTCTTTCCTACTTCCCCTCTTGACTGAAACGATTTTGCTGGCAAAAATCAGTGTCTGTAGAAGCTGTGAACTCTTCACCCAGCTTTGGGAGACTGTGTCTGTCTTAAACTCTTGTTTATTCTTCAGCTTAAGAAAGTGGCCACCAACCAAGCCTCTGGAAACTGAGCTTAGTGTAGAGTGTGTGAACAATATTAATACAAGAACTTGCCCTAGGGAGCAGCTCCTCCTTCCAAATCATGGCTGAATTGGTAAATGGTTGTAGGAATAGAATACCTAGCCTGGCTTTTGGTGTTGGGGCTGGGGGGACGATGGTTTGTGATGTGGGTGGGGAAAAGGTGCATGGAACAGGAGGAAATGCACTAGTTGGGCATGGAGTGAAGCACGGTGTTCCCTGCCTATGGTGGGAATGATGTGGGCATAGGACAGTGGTGTTTGTGACTGTTGGTGCTGCTGTGACAGCATTCTGGGTATGTGAGGGGCTAGAGAGGACAACTGAAACTGGGAGGGTGGTGGGAGAGCCTGGGAGCATCTACCTGTTGTGGCCTTTCCTGGCCTTGGGATTTGGAGCTGGTCTGGCACTGTTGACTGTGTCACAGCTTGCAATGAAACCTGAAATCCAGAACATGTTTGCATGTTAATTTTTGATTGTAAATACTTTTCATAGCTCTGAAATTGTAATTCCAGTATTTCTCCTGTCAGCAAGCCTAACCAAAGAATATTACCAACAGATTTCCAAATACTTTCATTGAAGATTCAAAGTTGCCACATTATCAGAACAAGAAGGGACAGAAACAACAGACTTAAATGGATGCGACTTGTAAAATGAAATCTGTCTGGTATTAAAAGTTAATTGAGTTTTGAGGAAAAACCCAACACAATTCAGATGAGACACAGAGAGTGGGAGAAACTCTTTTTACTGTTTCTTAACTATTGGTTTGTTTTGGATGCTGCTGAGCAGCTGAGTTAACCAGACTGCTGTGGTTTCCCAGCTTGGAGCAGGAATTTGCCAGTATTTGTACACAGCTCCAATAGAGAGTTTCCTGGGCTGGAAGAGACTTGAGATACAGGAATGGTTTTGGAGACGTGGAAAGTTCAGGGCCTTTTTCTCAGGAAGTTTAGGTGTTTATTGTGCCTTTTATTCTGAAATAACAAGCTTAAAGTTTTAAGAAAAGTGGTTATTTTTTAGTAATTTTCTAGTTTTTCTGCACTGAGCTGAAAATTGTCAACAACATTGCAAATTATTTCTGAAAAAACATAGCTTAAATTGTCTTATTTTCTTACAAATTCAAGTTGAAGTGATGATAAATCCCTGCAAATATAGGACCTAAGGGCATTCCCACAAGCGTATATTGTGCAGTATCTAAGTACCAAACTGATAGATGGGTGTGGATGAAAACCTACTTAAACCAGGAAAAGCAAACAAACAGATCACTTCCCCCTGCTTCAAGCAGGGTGGAAACCACGCTGAGCCATCAGCTCTGATTTCCCCTCATCCCCCTCAGTCTGTCGAAAGATTGTCCATGGGTTGGTGTTCTTTTAGGTGCATGTATCTAAGAAAGTCTGGGATAACTTCCCTGGACAAGATCCAGTGGTCCTACAACTCCTTAACATCCTTTTCCTGCTCTGCCAGCATGACCAGGACACCCTTTTTGCATGGTGTAGTTTGACAGCCCCTCCTTGGTTTGGGCTGAAGATGAAATCAAGACTCTATTGATACATTTTTAATCACTAAGATTAGCGGGATCAGTGTGTCTCCTAGGCTCAACTCTCTTGGCCACTCCCAGGCTGACCCTGGCATGGGCAGCCTCGTGCTGCAGCAAGGGTTTTATCCTCCCAGATGAGGCAATCCTCTCACTGTGTGTGCCTGCGGGTGTTAGCTTCAGGATTGTCTCCGTTTTCCTCCATGGAAGCCACGGTTTCATGAGCAGGCAGGCTGTGTACCAGGACTGCAGACAAGGAGGAACATGGTGTGGAGAGGTATGCAGCTCCAGTATGGTCCCCAGACTCTGCAGCTGATGAAAGGCCCCAGAGGAAGCATTTGATTTAGTATTTCCACTGGGAAGGAGCCATGAATACCTTGTTTCCTCCCTGCTATTTTCCCACAACATCCCAGGGAGTGGTTATTGAGCAAACATTGAGCTTTTCCCAGTGGCCCAAGACGGAATGAAGAAATTATGTTGTGCTGTTGATGGTGTGTGTAATGTCTGGTGGTTGTAGTACAGGTACTTCAGGCAGGCTGTGAATGTCTCGTGTTTGTTGTTCTGTTGGATGCAGGTAGACTCAGTTCCATCTGGATGCCAACACTCTGTTCTCTCTGTTTGCTTGTAGTGAAATAGCCTCGGTTTTACGGGCCTGGCTCGATCAGTGCTCGGAGGATTTCAGGGAGCCCCCTGACTACATGTGTTTGCTGAAGCTGCTGGATTATCTGAAGAACAATATGCCCAATTCTGACATGGAGAGCAGGGTGCAGAACCTCTTGAAGCAGTTTCAGAACCAAGAAGTAGAAGCTGTTGGTGAGTTACTCTTCCTTCTCTCTTTCTGTCCTCCCAGACTGTAAGGTGCCCCAGGGATTTATATGCAGTACATTTCACCACCTCTCATGCTTATCAGTAATATTGTGAGGCTCACCGCAAAAAGTGACTTCTGTCTTGTTTTTTTGTTTTTTAAAAGGAAACCCAACCTCTGTGTGAGGCTGCAGGCTCTGAGAGGGATGAAATAGTGTTACAGTGTGAAGTGCCTGTCTGTTCATCCTGGGGTGGCTTGGGAAATCCAACACTTCTCTAATATTTAGCCAAAGCTTTGAGATTGCTGCAGCAGCCAAGTGGTTAATTGTCAGCACACTTCCCATGTCACTGAGTTAAAACACACAGCTGCTCTCTAGCTGGGCTTCTCATTTAACCCCCCCCAGAAAACCCCAAACAAACAAGAAACCGAATACAGAGCTGCAACAAAATACAGCTCGAGTCACAAGCTTTGTCCTGCAGCTTTTCTTCCTAGTTACCATCTTGTCAAAGGAAGTGTCTGTGGGTGTTTTTTCCTATTGGAGTGGTTGGCTGCTGGTATCCAAGGACAGAGGAAAATCTTACGTTACTGGGGGTCACAGTCTGCTGGAACAATAGTGAACTGTAGTCACACAAAGCTGACACATGCCTGTATCCTGGTCAGAAAGCTTCCTGTGGCAGAGCTGGGAAGTGGGGAGAGCTCACGTAGGGTGTGAATGAGAACTGGAATCAACTTCCAGCTTTGGTAGAGGGGCAAGAGGGAATAATTCATGCCGTAAATGATAAAGGAAATGCCAGAAAAAACCACTTTCATTCCATAAAAGTCATGTCCACCGGATGCTCCAGAAATACCATGTCAATGCATAATACTGTGAAATGCCAAATTAACTCAGTCATGAACAGAAAAAGGAGTAATGGCCAGAGCCCAGGCCTTTATTGAGCACAGGTAAGGGAACAGGATGGCTAAGATATCCCTAGTGCTGACCTTTCCTGGGTTGGTTTCCCCAGCTCAAACAAGGAAAACTCATAAGAACTATATTTGGATTTATCTGTTCTTCAGAGTGAACAGAAGTTCCCAGCAGCCCTGCTTCTATATTTGTTTCCTCAAGTGACAGCTGAAAACGTTCTTTTTTGAATCATAGGTGGGCCAGTAGGAATGATAACATTTTCCAAATTGTGGAAGAATAGAGGCTGGTTATTAGAGGAGGGCAATGAAATAAAGCTGTGGGGTCTGCAGAGAAGAGTTTTAGGATTGCCTTACTTTTATCAGAGCTCCATCTTTGTACATTTTCTTTAAGAACTCCTGATACGTTGTCTGCAATCATTGTTGATAATTACTGTCCCAAAGCATTCCTGCTGTGTTCTGAATTTTTAAATGTGGACTCTAATCCTACAGCTTGATTTGGGTAATCAAACTTCTGTTCCCTGCTGCCATCAACCATGCCAGTAGATTAGATTGCAGTACCAGATAGGAAGATAAAAGCTGCTTCTGCCCTCAATTCTTGCAGGTTGAGCAAGCAAAGCAAGGAGAGGCAGAGGGAACAGGGTCAGGAGGGGCACGTGCTTGCTCAAAGTGCAGTCAAGAGGCAGTCAGACTTTGAGGGGGCTGAATGGACCAGAGGGGTCCTAAGATGATGAGATGCTTGAGTACAAGAGGATTCCAGCTTGTTGGAGAGTGGGGAAGAGACTGGTTACATGTCTATGAAGGAGAAAAAGAGGGATGAAAAAAGAAAAGGAAAATTTACGCTGCGCTTCAGGACCTCATTTTAAGCATGCTGTGAGGTTTTGTGTAGGGCTGCAGCTCAGTGGTGAGGATTTTCAGTTGAATTTCAAGAGCCGAAAGGAAAAAGAGGTTTTACAAAGCCAGAAGGAGTGAGATTCTTGTAGTTGTTCAATCCAAGTGCATTTAATTATGCAAATTGTTACAAAACGGCCACAGAAAAGTAGCGCTAGAACAGAGGTCTCCATTTACCACACTGAGCTCTGCTAGTAAATTGTGCAATTCGAATGTACAGATGGAAATCGGCCTGTAGACATAACTTGTTACATCAAAACTGTAGCAATTTACATTGGCGATTATGTTTTGTTAATTACTGGAGGGAGGAACAATGAAGTATTTTGAAAAACAATGATTCTCTATCATGTTATCTGCTGTTGTTGCTTTAATGCTCTACTTTAACTGGGTATGAAGTCTTGCATAACATTCTTTGTTTTTGTAAATGAAATCTCACCAGTAGTAAATTCAGGACTTTGGTTGTTAGTCTTTGACAAGTCCCTATTTTTTTCTCCCTCTTATGGAATTACTGTTGCCGTACAGTAAAAGGGATTAGGATTTATTTTCAGGGAGTTTCTGTTTGACTTCCTTCTCTACCATGGGAAACAACGGCATATTTCTTGGTATTTGAATTTTTTGTTCCCAGCTTCTGGGAGGCAAAAGGTGACATGGCAGCAGCTGTGGAACCCTTTCCCTTCTGCACTGGTTCAGGTCCCTCAGTGAGGACAGTTCTGCTTTCTCACCTCCTCTCTGCTGCCCAGTGCGGATTTAAAAGAACCACTCTTCAGAATATTGTAGGTACTCACTTCACTGTATTCCATTTCTTGGGAAAAATTCCCTGAGAGTAAAGGTGAAGGCTGCTGGAATAATCTCTCTTCAATATAACCCATGTAGCCACAAAGGGTGCCAATAAATCTGGTCTCCTTTTATTTCTGGATAGAAGAGCATTCCTAATGCAGTATTTTAGGGGTATAACTGCAGCCTCATGCCTTTGTAGCTTGATAATTTTTTTCAGATTATAAATACTGAAAAGTAGATTAACAAAATTGTGCAATGTCAGTAAGGAATTCTTGTTGGGGGGGTGGTGATGTTTTTTTCTTTCAGAAGAACAGTTAGCAAATGGGTAAATTCTCTCCTAAGATTTGTTCTCTCTATTTCTTATTATTCCACCTTTTCTTTGCCAATTTAATCTTCTGGTCATTTTTCTCACTCAAATGGCACAGTGGGGCCATTACATCAGGCATTACATCCTTTGGGTGTTCTGCTATAATACAGTGATGTTGCAAAATAAACGAACACTTGCTTTGATTCCTTGTTTGCTGTATAAATTTACTGAGTGTTGTTTTCCATTCTGACCAGATGGGTTTTGTAGCACTTCCTCCAGTGACCTGGTTGATGGAGAGGAACTGGAGATCAGCAATCCGGAAGAATTCTCCTGTTTTCAAGACCACGTTGTGGCAGAACAGCTGACATACATGGATGTGGTATGTACAGTATTGCATATAATTTTAAATAAAATAATATATGGGGATTTTTAAAGTTATATTGCTCTAAGTATAGGATTCCAGAACAGGACTGCTGCTGGGAGACAGAACACAACTCTGTGGTTATCCCTGGTTATCCCAGCTGCTTCAGTCATTGGGCTTTTCCTTTTGTCATTCTGAAGATTTTTTCTTTTTTCTTTTTTTTTTTTAAATGTGTAGCCTCTTTTGCAAAAGTTATTACTTGGCACTGAGAAATAGCACCTTTTGACTAAATTGCTACCTGGCTTAAAGATGTCTAGGTACTCTGGACTGTAACGCTCTGATTTTGCTTTGTCTGTATCAATTTCCTTCTAAATATCATTATATTAAAAAAAATTATCTCGGTTATGCAGCTGATATAAAGTTGTCCCTTATTTTCCCAGTATTGTTTAGCTGACAGTTCTTTTAGGGCATCAAGCCTATAAAGAGTATGCCAAAATATATTTTAAACTAAGAGAGAACAGTACTTACCTTTAAGTACCATATTAGATTTAGATCAAATTTGTCCTCTAAACCTGTATTTCTCCTAGTGGATAAAAGAGATTTAGGAGAAACTTGCTGACTTACCCATCTCTGTTTCACTCTAGATGCTCTTCAGAAGAGTTGTGCCCTACCACTGTTTGGGCTCCATCTGGTCTCAAAGGGATAAGAAGGAAAACAAGAACCTGGCTCCAACTGTCAGAGCCACCATCACTCAGTTCAATGCAGTCACCAAATGTGTCATCAGCACTATCCTGGGGACCAGGGAGCTCAAAATCCAGCAAAGAGCCAAGATCATTGAGAAGTGGATTCATATTGCACATGTAAAGCATTTATTCTGTTTAATGTTTTTGGGGTGGGTGCCTTGGAGTGAAGGAGTTGGGAGAAGAGAAAGGGGTTGTACACATTGGTCCCAGGCCATCTTAGCTCTAATTCTTTCTATTTTTAACTGATTTTTTGGTGATACCAAATGAATATTGCCCTTCCTCTCCTCAGTTCTTCCCCACCATGGAAATGGGGTTGATACTTGGCCAATGCCAAAGCTTTAGAGAAGTCCAGATAGCCGATATCAGAAGCACTTCCCTTGTCTACTGATGGAATCACTCCATTGTGGGAGGCCGCTGGGCTGGGCAGGCAGGACTTCACCAGCATGTGGAATCACCTCCCTGTCCTCCATGTGCCTCAGCAGAGCTTCCAAGAGGATCTTGTAGCACCTTCCATGCTTCTTAATCTTTGCATGAAGGGGGTTTTTCCATGCCTGCTTTACATAACTCTAGTTTGCTAATTTCCTAGGTTTTAATATTTTACTTTAACCTTCCTAATTTCCCTCGGAGCACTGGGAAGCTGGCAATAAACGAGACCTCTCTGGAAGAGACCATTTCAAGCACTTCCATGTGGATGTGTGTTGACTTCTAAGAATCACATGGATTCTTTTTGAGATATACAGAACAGTCAGAAAAAGCTGAAGCCAGAGGCTTTCCAACTTTGGCAGTGCACTTCTGTGCTTCCAGAGGCAGCATTCAGTCCTGGCACCTGAGCTGTGGCAACTGCATGGTTCAGGAAGCTGGTATGGGGAAGGCCTTGGACCTCTCCTGTGGCACTTACGTCTGCTTGTTTTTATCATCATCTGATGGATGCTTTATTGCCTGTGTGAAGGGATTAGGAAGTTTGATTTCCAATTTCTACATGCAGATCTAAGCTGCAGGGGGCACCAGCTAAAAGGGCCTTCTTTGTGGGGCAGGATGGAAAGAACTTCGTCATCATCCCAAGGCAGGAGGGAGGCCTGGGGGAGCCAGGACAGGCACTGCCCTCATCCCACTCACTCTCTGGGTGGAGAACTTTTTTCTACACCGCTGTTGATTCTGTGCTTCTCCCTTTATTTAATTCATACCCGTAATTAAATGCCCCAGCTGTAGCATGATACACATGAAAAATGTATGTGCATGCTCTGCAGAATAATGGCACATGCATAGCAGCTGGGTGCACATATCCTTAGCTCCCCACTTCTGAAGACAGCTGCTTGCTTTGTGTGTGCAAATGAGTGTTTTGAGTAGTTAGGTGACTGAATTAGAAAATAATCAACCCATTAAAGTACAGTTATTCACTGACAACTAAACTTACTGGCACAGAGTTCCACGTCTGTTATCCCTTTGTGACTTTTGGATCCATTTTCTTGGTTCAAAAGATAAATCGAATACTTTCTCTAACTGCCAGCCCTCTCTGCTCCACCTAGATCTAAGGTTCCTGAGCAAGAGCTGCCAGTTTCACTCAAACAATATTTTCTTTAAAAATAAAAAGTAAAAATGAAATCATTAATGTTCTGTTATGCTTAAAATTTTTTTATATCAAAGCTGTTTCTGCACAGGATTCTTTCTGGTTTTCCCTCTGTGAAGGACACAGCATGAAACAAAGTCATTCAAACCAGTCTTAAAAATTCTTCTTACATGCAAATGAAAGCTTGCTCAAGTTTAGTCTGCAGTCAGTTGAATCACTGAGAACACTAAATCCAATATTAAATTCCTACTGTGCTCTAAATTATACAGTGTGGAGTTAAGTCAAGATGGTTCCAAATTGGATCTTCCAGTCCAAACTCTTGTGGTACTGGGAAGAAAGAAGAAAAGCTGATAATTTGTGCCTCTAAATTCGTGTTCTCCTCAACCTGAATTTCAGGTTGAAAAAAAAGAAAGGTCTCATTCTTCAACATGTCAGTCTCAGGAGAAGAGCTGTTATGTGGGGTTTTTTTGGCCCCAAACCATGCAAAAATAGCTTTCAGGTCTGGTGAGTCCTGCCACATGTTCTTGAACTTGGTCTTTATCTGACCCAAGTGTCCCCCTGCTTCAGGTGCTGTTGGCCCAGGCTCCCTGCTTAAGCCACACTTCATTAAATGTAGCCTCCTAATTAGCACTGGGAGTTTTTTGTAGGTCAATAACTGCAAGACCTTGCACTCTCCTTAGCTGTTCAGTCACTTTTAAAGCAACTCACAAACAGAGCTCCTGATATATTAAGGTCTGACTTGCTTATGCTTGAGGTTGCTTTACATTTGTTCAGTCCTACAAAAGAAATGAATGAATTCTGTAAGGCTCCTTTACATAACAAGCATTATTAGGGTAAGAATCAGATTCATAAAAATGTTGATAAGCAGAAGTGGAGTTTGAATACATTCTTATCTACATGCAGCAGTCAAATTGGCAAGTGTTTTGTCTGCTGAATTTGCATGTACAGACACCTGTGCTGAAGTTTGTGATGTCCAAGCTCTTGTTCGTGAGCCACCAACAGATTCCAGGAATCACAGACCAGACCTTCCCTCCTGCTTCCCTCTGTTTTATGAGGAATCTGTGCTACTCTTTTGACGTTTTGGTTATCCTTTTCCACCCAAGCTTTTGCCGCAGAGCGGCTGCATAAGAAACGTGCATGAACTCTGTTCATGTCTCTCTGTTCATAAGTAAGCCCAACTCTAGAAAAGCTGGGAAGGTTTTTCTCTTTAACAGTGTGCGCATACTTGAATAACAGGTTATTCCTTTGCATGTCTTTATTTTTAATTTACACTGAGATGATTGAGGGTTTAAATTTAAAATACCACATATAAAGAGGCAAAGCCTGGTTTTCTCCCTAAGGGGAAAAAGGGATTTGTCACTATAAAGAGCTTTTTAAGAAGTATAACCTTTGTGCCTTTCACCGTGGCTTCATGGACTCAGTTCCACTTTTATTTTAGTGGGAGAACTGGAAGCTGTGACACCACAAATACATGAAAGTGAGGAAAACAAGATCTAAATGCCAAAGCTTGTGAAGTGTTTGGTGGCTGGAGTGGGGAGTGATACTTTTGATGCTCAGTATTTGCACAGCTGCTGCTCAGCAGTAAGAATGTGTAGCAGGCATGACAGGGCTCAGACAGAGGAGCCCTGGTCTGTGTAGTGCTGACATTTAATGCTCCTGTGTTTCCAACCGCTCCTCTCACAGGAATGTAGGATCCTGAAGAACTTTTCCTCCTTGAGGGCCATCATTTCAGCTCTGCAGTCCAACTCCATCTATCGGCTGAAGACCACCTGGATGTGTGTTTCAAAGTAAGCCTCTCCCTCAGTTCCCAAGGGCCACAGGGCTCTGTGCTCCTTTTCATCTTCTCCTCACTCTTCGTGTTCTGTTCCTTCACTGACACGGGTTCTGTCAGAAGAACCTCCCATTCCTGGGAGGCTCAGACCCCTCCTGTGAGCTCCTCTTCCCTACTGAGGGGACAGTCTGCCCTTGGGGATACTGGAGTCTGTCCTTTTAAGCATATTGAGTCTTCCACAACCTCTCTTGAAAAACTATGGCACTGGCTTCTCACCCACCTCACCACTCCCAGGTCAGCACGATCTTTGCCTGTTGTCTTCTCTCCCATGAAGTTTGAGGAGATCCAGCTTGTTACAAATCCTCCCTACTCCTCTCCTGGTGCTGATATTTACATAAAATATATTCCCAAACTACAAAATCCAGTATTGAAGATACTATTTCTTCCAGGGGAACACTTTATTGTGTTAATAATATTTACTGCCTGCCCCACAGATGCCAGAAGTTGCTGTCTAGAAGGGATGGTGTTCTGCTCATTCAGTTTGCCTTCGATAAAGAAATTAAAATACCACTCTGCCAGGCAGTATCCCTCTGTATTTCCTCTCCACAGAGGTGGAATTTTCTTTCTGCTGCCTTGTGTTTCTGATCAAAATATTGCCAATTTGTGTTTATAGTATTGGGCAAAAAACTACTCCTACACTTCAATGCTTCCAGCTTTCCAGAATGCATGGAACAGGGCAAAAATCAAGTTCTTTGGTTCCCTCTCAGCTGTTTTTATGTTCCTTTCTATCCCCTGGCCCATTCTTATACCATGCAGACAGTTCAAAGCCCTGCCCAGGGGCTGCTGATGGTGTTTCTTTGCTGTCAGATAAGGCCCAACTTTACTGGGAGCACCAGAATATCCCACCAAGGCAGGAGATGGGCAGCATCTCACTGGATGCATTTTGGTGCTGTTATCTTTTATAAGTCAACTGTTACCAATTGATGAGAAAAAACCCAGAAACTTGATTGGATTTAGAGTGCTTGCTAATGATGTAAATGATTAAATCTTTTCCTGTGCAGGGACATCCTGCTGATGTATGAAGAGCTGTCTGAGATCTTCTCAGACCATGACAATTACCTGACAAGTAGGGAGCTGCTGATGAAGGTGAGAACCAGTGTGAGTTCAAAGCTTGTGATCTCCATGAAATCTGAAGTTTAACCCTTTTTGAAACCAGCTGCCAAAGCTCATCTCTTCCTCAAGGACCTTACGTGGTGCTTTAGGGAAGAGTGGGCTGTAAAACCTGAAGTTTTTACTGGGCTGAGAGCTGATTCCCTTGTTCCTGGAAGAATCAGTAGCTTTAGCCTGTAGAACATGGATAACCACAACCAGCAGGCTTTGGCAGCATGATCTGGGTGGACAGCAGGTGTTGCAGCCCCTCAGCCCCTGAGGCCACTGGCACCATGCCACAGCTTCAGCTAAGGAATAAATCCAAGATGTTTATCCCACTATCATGTACCTTTCTTAGAACTAGGAAGCAGGGCTGGGAATTCTGAAGGAACAGGCTTCCTACTCTGTGTGTGGCCAGATGGACAACAAAGAGGGCTCTGTCTGGAGCAGTTTGACTTGTGCACTTGCCTGGGTGAACCCAGTAAGCTCAGGAGCCTGAAAGGGGTGAGGAAGAATAGCAGGGAAAGGTTATGTTCTGCAAAAACTAAGGGATGTTTGTGGCAGATTTTTTCCGTTTACATAAAAAAGTTCCTATAAACTCCGTAACCAGTTCATTCTTTGGCAGTTCTGTCCAGCCAGTCTGGCATTTGTCCCTCAGCCCCTTGCCTTGGGATCTGAAACACTGTGTTTTGCTCAGGAATGGTGGGTGAACACTTTCACATCTGTCAGTCTGTTTTGTTTATCATCCATTTTTCAACATCTTTAGGTAAATTTTAAAGCAGGTGAGACCATAATAAGCATAGAGGGAAAATATTTGTTCAGAATAGCCTATTTAACTAAGTATTAAAAGACAAAACAACTCAGACTGAGCCCAGACCTCTGGCTCCCAGTAAATCACCCTCCAGCTGCCCCTAAGCAGATTTGAAAAACATTTTGGAAGTGGCAAGAGGAGAAAAATTCCACAGAATACCTAGAATCTCTCCCCTACTTTTTATCTTGGACCACTTGGAGGATTAATATCCACTGAATGCTCAGAGATTTTGTTTTCCTTCACTATAAATAGCCCTTGCAGGGAAGCAGTGTTTGACCTTGCCTGTCCATCCTGCAAGTCCAAGTGTGGAGCAAACAAAAAGCCATTGGAAACTGATTGGATGGCACAGAGAGGGAGCAGTGTTCTCTCCTCCTGAACAGACATTAATAATGATTTGTGACACATCAACGCAACCACTGGAAGAAACATGTTACTCCAACATCCCCTATGCATCCAGGGAAATACAGGTTTAAGGAACTATGCTGAAATATCTCATCCATTCATAGAAAAGCTGGAGTTGTGGGGATGGAAACCTATTCCTTTAATTTCCTGCGTGGTTTTGGATTAGTCAGTAAGCCACAGTCGCTGGATCTTGGTGTTGCAGCATAAAAAAAACCAACAAAGCATTACATAATATGGAGATGTTTACTTGTAGCAGGCCTGATTAGGGAATTAACCAGAAATCCTGAGGTCAGGAGTGTCAGGATAGAGCATCTGGACACCTGAAGTATGTCTGAGCTTCTCTGATTTAAACTCCCAGGAGATTTTCAGCAGCATTTGGCTTTGGCCAAAGCTGTTCTGAGAAAAATTCCCTCATAGTCATCTTGTGTGATTTTTGTCCAAAATTCCCAATGAGCGTCTGAGTCTCAGGAAATCAACACATGTATGTAGACACACATGTCTGCACAGCAAATGCTTTTTGCTGGCTTAACTTGTCTGGTTAAGTGTCTTTACTATTTTACATGCATGTAGTTGCAGTTTACTACTTGGATCCTCCATTAATTGCCTTTAATTCTCTTTCACCTCACAGGAAGCAACATCCAAATTTGCGAATCTGGACAGCAGTGAGAAAGAAAATCAGAAAAAGTCACAGAAGCGACTGCAGCTTCAAAAAAACAAGGTGTGTTTGGGGGTTTTCCTCCCCTTTTTGAACTGGTAACATGATTAACCCTAATTGGGCAATTGTATAAGAAGCAAAATCTAGAAAGGTCTTCACCAGAGTGAGAGGGCAAGAGATGATTGATGGATATAAACATGTGGTCACCACTTCCAGCTGACTTGTTTCTGTCCTACAAGAAAGAGTTCCATTATCTACTCTTGTTACACTTTAGAGAGAAACACAATTTCCATGTAGTAAAATATGTGCTGCTGTAAATACTGGAGTTCTTGTGATAAAGAAAATTAGCTCTGGCAGAGCAGAAGTCTCATTTGCTTTCAAACAAGCTCATGAAGTTTCTGACATACCAGCTTGAAAATTGCACAGGCTTCTACAGAGATTGCTTTGTAAAATGTGTCTGGGTTCTAGTCTGCTGGTGAAAATGGTTTTTGTCTCAAAGCTGGCAAAGATTTAAAAGGACAGGAGGAGAGAAATCTGGGATAGGGAGGCAAAAGTGCTGAATATGATTTTTGTCTGTGTATTTGTTTGACTGGAAAAAATACAGATCCTTTTGGATGGTAGAAACAAGTGTTTCCTTCACAAGTGTAGAGCCAGCCTGAACTCTGAAAGTGCTGGCAGTCTAGAAGTTTAAAGTGTGAATAATAAGCATTAAAATGCAGTGGATGGCTGGGGAAGATGGTCACTCACTTCTTGCAGAGAAAAAAAATGTGGCTTGATTTGACTTCACTATCACAAAGTATAATCACAGATCATTAAGTAAAAATCCATGGGGAGGAAGCAGAAACTGCTCACACAGGCTGGCCAGGACCATTCCCCAGCTCCTCCTCTTGCAGCAGGTGACAGAGGGACCCTGTCCCTGGTCCTCAGTGCTTTGCCCACAGGCAAGGTTTCCTGGGGACCCACTGTTGGGAATCAATGGTGGCAATACTGTGATACAAAACCACGGGGTGATAACCTGTGAGAGCATCCTGGTCTCACTGGAATTGGATTTAAATTCTAGATTATCTAATGAGAATGATGTAATGAAAGAAAACATAATTATAAGACTGCTGTTTGGTTAAGTAGATTACTTTCATTTCATTTTCTTACACAGGAGTGTTCTGGAATTCTAATTATTCTCATTTTTCAGTTAATTAATCCAGCATTGCTCTGTTCACTTGCAGGGAGTGATGCAAGGCACAGTCCCTTACCTTGGCACCTTCCTGACTGATCTCATCATGCTTGACACAGCCCTTCAGGACTATGTTGAGGTAACTTGGGGCAATTTTTGGAACCCTAAATACCCTCCCTGCCTCCCCAACTGAGTTTATCTGTTTCTGTATCTTCTCCTTCTGCAGCTCTTAAAATATCTGTTTTCAAAGAGAAAAAGGAAGCAATATGCAGTGTTATTAACCAGAACTTGTGTGAATTTGAGTGCATTTATCTCAAGGTATAAGTCTGGCTCTTCTCTGATCCCTTCTCCTTCCTTCCAACAGGGTGGCCTGATCAATTTTGAGAAGAGACGAAGGGTAAGTTGAATGTTCTCTATTTTTGGTTTATTGATACCCTCTGGGCAAGGCCATTTGTCTTTAGCAGCTGAACCAGACCTGGTGGCAGGAGACTTCTGCTTTCCAGAACACACAGTTAGTAAGCATCTTCCTTCTCCTGCAGGAAACCCTTTGTAGGTAAAAGGCTGCAGAGAGCAAACCAGGTAGACAGGACTGAGAAATAAATGCTGTCAGTCTCTCCTTTCAGCCTGATCCTCGCTGGCCAGAGATAAGTAATGTCCTGTAGCAGTAAAGGTGCTGGGGTTACCTTGGGCTTTGTGAAGTCAGGCCAAATCTCCGTCCTGGGGCTTGAAAGCAGACCTGGACTCGGCTGTGATGGAGCCATTTCCTGCCCTGAACTGCTCAGTAACCTGCCCTACACCACCCAGGGCTATTCTGGCCAAGTATGTGTACAAGTGCAGTTACAGAAGAGCAGCACTCTCTGCTCACGTGCCTTAAGGGTTGCATTTTATGTTCCTCTGGGCCAAGTGTGAGTGCACATTATGGATCCTAGGGAAAAAAAAAAAACCCTTTGTTGTTTGAAAACTGGTTCTTGAAATAGTTACTCAACTGAAACTGAACTTCTCAAGCCAAGTTTGTCCTGGGTCCCTTGTTGTATGTTTTTAGAGTATGAATGAATATCATCTTGCTTTATTAGACTTTCTATTTGATTTTTTTGTGTCTTAGGAATTTGAAGTCATTGCCCAAATCAAGCTCCTGCAATCTTCATGCAACAGCTATTGCTTGATACCAGACCAGAAATTCATCCAGTGGTTCAGGAGGCAGCGACACCTAACAGAGGAGGAGAGGTAGGTCCTCAGTGCAGCTGGCAAACCTCTGTTCTCACCCCCCACACACACACCTGGGCAGGTCATGGCAGGGACATACAAATACTGGAGAGCACTAGTTCTAAAAACTATTATAAAGAGGTGAAATACCCCCTTGACTGTGGTAAAATGCAGGCAGAGCAATTTTCGTCTTTGTGGGGCTGCAGCCTTCTGTGAGGCAGGAATAACTGAAGGGTTCTTGGATTTCTTGAATGTTGCTGCTGTGAGATGTACAACTAAATAACATTGTACAACTAAATCACATTGTCTACAAATATTCATCTGCTGGCCTCTGCCTTGCAGTTACAAACTCTCACGTGAGGCTGAAGCAGCAGCTGATACCAACATCCTGTCTCCAAAATCCCAGAAAAGCATGGTGAAGAGGATCAGCACGTGAGTATGATGGAGCAGAGGGGGTTTGGAGTGGGAATATGGACCTGGGTAACTCAAACAAGCAGCGCTCATTTCATCAGCTGCAGAACCTGGCTGGGGATCCACACCCCTGCATTGCTTTAAGGAGAAATGCAGCCTTGTGGCTGAGGCTGTTCCTTTGTGTTGTTAGAAGCAGTCATGAGGATTATTAATGATAAAAGAGACTAGAATAAAGAGTCCTTCCTATGGTATCAAAAAAAGGAACCATTTTAGTGCTGGATTATAATTCAGTACTTCTTGTATAATAACTTCCCTGAATGCTGCAGCAAAACAGAATAAATGAGGATAAAGTCTGGTCTATTATTAGTCTAAATTGCTATAGACATGCAAAAATTCCTTGCAGGATTTTAATATGAAAATTAAGATTAGCAAAAAGGCATTTGATAGTGGAAACAATCTGCCTTCCAGCTGGAGAAGGAAAAAAAAATCATGGGGACATGGTCCAATTTAATGTAATACCACAAAGATTCAAACAGGAGGTGGGTAGAGGGCAGAGCCATACAGCCAGACATGAGAAACAAGAGGCTAGCAGAAATGCAGGGAAAGCTGTGTGGAATAAAGCAGAGCTCAGACTGAAGCAAAAATATCTGCACTCTGAATGTGTTTTGCAAATGAGTACTGTAGAAAAGCAGTGAGTGACACTTCTGTAAGCTGTATTAAATCACTAACTGCATGCTGATGCTCCCTGCTCCTCCACTTGCTGGGTCAGCCCAGCTTGTTTCCCTTGACACTCCTTTAAAGTCACTTGACCTGCATTTAGAAATGAGTCTTGGCGAGGGAGAGCCTTTACTTTACACTTTATGATCTCCTTATTGTGTGCATCTCCAGCCTTCTAGAGAGAACCTGGTACCTGTGGCACCCTGATAGAGGGCAGGAATTGGCAGCAGGGTGAATGTGCCCTTTGAAGCCCATTTTTCTATTAAATGAGCCTGAAAATGTGAAGAGACTGAAGGGGAATGTTGTTCTAATGGGGCATGAGCTGGTTGTGGCCTTGCAGCTGTGGGCACTCTGGGTCAGGAAGGTGTTGTGTTAACCTGTCACAAAGCCTCTGGACAAACTGTATAAACACCACAAAGGAAATGAAAACAATAGGCCACTCCAGAGAGGAAAAAACTCCTGAACGTAAGAGTTGTGAACCAAGGGACAGCTTTGCTCACTCCAGCTCTCACTTACGGGCTGTTATGCTTTCTTTCCATACTAGACTTTTTCTGGGCACTGATGTGTTCACCCCACCCAAAGAGCAACCCCCGAAGAGCTCTCCTGTAGGAGGGAGCTCTGGGGAAAGCACGGATTCAGCCAGTGTTTCATCGTGTGAGTTCAATCACTCTGAAACTGAGGATGTGTGTGTGACTCCCGTCTCTAGTCCCGAGGACCCTCTGAAAAAGGTACAGCTGAGGCCTCTGCATGCTGCAGGCAGCCCCAAGACACTTGCCCAAGGCTTTGCCTTGACTAGAGCATTGGTTTTAGTGGAATGGAGAGAGAAATGTGAAAAAATGGAAGTAATCCAGTCAGGGCTCTTGCACAATGTTCTGTGTTGCCCCTTACAGTGGGTTTGTTCCTGTCAGGAAGCTTTTGAGCAAGCCAGAGGAAGGGAAAGGCAAACGCTGATCAGGGGAAGGAAGGGGGCAGTTTCAAGGAGAATGGCAGAGAGGGAGGGGTGTGTACATTTCCACTTGTGGAAGCAGGAGTGCCTGTGACACCCTCTGCTCCTTCCCAGCCGGTCCCAGCTCCTGGCTGGCTGCCCACAGCCTCACGCTGTTCCTTGGATCTGCTGCCGCCTCCTGGGCGGCTCTTACTGCGAGGCCAGGGCAACCCCAGCAGTACAGGAACCGTCATTAAAATGCTGAAATCAATCAAGTGAAGTTCAGTTTTCCTGGAGGCAAGGAATCTCCCTTGCCCAGCAGGCTGGGCAGAGTGTGGGTGGCTGAGGTTTTGTCTGTGCCTTCTGCTTTCTCCCGTTCCTCTGGCACAGTGACACACCCAGACACACTGAATGTCTCCTTTGTGACAGCACTTTCCTGTCTGTTGTGCAGATCTCCGGATGCCCCTTATCCTCCTTTTCTCCTGACTCTTCCACGAGCACACCTTCCTCAGGGGCGTCATCTTTACCCTCATTCCTGCTGGCCTCCAGTGACGACAAGAGCTCTGTGGGCTCTGACAAGGGCTATGACTCCGACAAGGGCTCCATCAGCTCCGACAAGGGCTCTGGCTCCAGCAAGGGCTCGGAGTCCAGCCAGGGCTCTGGCGCCAGCAAGGGCTCCACCTCTGACCCTGGCTCAGGCTCGGACAGTGGCTCCATCTCCACCAGGGACTCGGGCTTGGTGCCGAGCAGTGCCCCCAGGTTGCTGCCTGTGTACAACCGGCAGAGCGGGGGCTCGTGCATCATCCGGGTCAGCATGGACGGGCTCCATGCCAGTGTCTACAAGAGCATCCTGGTGAGTGGCATGGCCCTGGGCTGGGCAGGTGTGCCCATGGCGGGTGACTGAACCTGTCACTGCGTTTTGAGAACACCCCTTCGCTGAGCTGGCTCATCAAACCTGGGAAAGGGAAAACGGCACATGGTGCCATGCAGAATGTGTGGAGCCTGGCAGGAATATGAAAACAGCTTTGGGGAAGTTTCTGGTCTGGAAATTGAAGTTTGTGTTTTATCAAAAAGCTCCAGGTAGAGCACTGTGAGCACATTCAGGTTTTGACATAAGATGCCATGTTTTCCCTGAAGCAGCTTTCCCCAGGAGCTGGTTTCTGGAAACAGGGAGCTACAGGGGAGGGAGCTGACATGCCCTTTAATTCCGCAGCTTCTCCCTGTGAAGAAGGGAGAATTTCCCTCCTCTCACTAGACCAGCAGCCCCAGAATTCAGGCATTTCTCTGCTTATTCCACAGACATATCCCGGCACTGCCACTGGTGCTGCACCATGGGTGATGTGGCTCAGCTCAGCCGGGGACCCTCAGGGCCTGCTGGGGGGAATGAACATTGGGTAGTTTTCAGCACCTTTAGTTCCTGATTTTAATGGTCTCACCTCCCCAAATCCAGCAAGTTGCTCCCTGAGGGCCTGATGGATTTGGCTCCTGGGGAGACTGCAGGAGGCTCTGGAGGAGCCCTGTGTCTGCTCCAGGTGCACTTCCACAGCACATAGCAAACCCAGCTACAAGGCCAGAAAGCTTTTCAGGATGTCCACGGAAGTGCTTAGCACAGGAGCCTGCAAACAGCAGCTAGGGCAGCTGTTCATGGGGGCCTTTGTGGCTGGTGAGAATGAGGTCTCCTTTGAAGGGAGCAGACCCTGGGATTTACTGCTGTCTCTTCTAGTACTGTATCTGTCAGCTTGAACTAAAAAGTCACCACCTCCAAATGTCATAAATACTAAGTTTAGTATCTGTCAGCGCCTGCCCCTTTGTTACTGACCTGTTGTGGTTTTTTCAGCTCTCTGACATCTCTTCCGAGACCAAGCAGTCAGGTTTTTGCTAATTATTAAATCACGAGAGTGATTGAGAAGAATCTCTCATTGCGACTTATCTTTCCAGATAACCAACCAAGACAGAATCCCTGATGTCACCCAGCGAGCCTTGCTGAAGCACAACCTCGAGCCTGATGCAGTTGAAGATTACGAGCTTGTGCAGGTCATCTCTGAGGACAAAGGTAGGGAAGCAGAACTCCGCTGCTGCCTGGAAAGTTCTGTTGGATTTCAAAGGAAAGAGTAAAATGGGAAGCATTAGAAATGCCATGGACAGGTCACAGCTGCCAGTGAGAACACCCTGGCTGCTCTGTGGTTTCTCAGCACACCCCCTTCCCACAGGCAGAGCACGGTCCTGGGCTGCCAGGCAGACCTTGTGTGTGTCGTGCAGCCATAGAGTGACCACAGGATCGGGGGTGGGGGAAATGCTCTGCCTGTGGATCCCTGAGGCCAGGCCCTTGGATCCCACCCATCATCAGCCTTCTCTGGGAGAGGCTGCCAGGGCCTCTGCCAGGGTGAGCATGGCCTGGGCCCGGCCTCCCCCTCCTGCCCTGCTCCCTTTCCTGCAGGAAGCTGCTCCCAATGCCACTCCGGCAGAACAGGGAGGGGGCCCTGCCTCTGCCGTCCTGCTCCTGCTCCCTGTCCTCTCCCAGCTTTCCTGCTCCTGTGTAGCCCTCCCCACTAATGCTGCTCTGGCCTGTTTTGCAGAGCTGGTGTTCCCCCGCGATGCCAACGTGTTTTATGGCATGAACAGCCACGTGAACTTCGACTTCATCCTGCGGAAGAAGGCAGAGCTGGTTGGCTGAGGCTGCACCTGCACTACTCTCCCGGGTTATGGGGAATCCGTCAGAATTTCCTGTTGAAAATGTGCAATTAGAGCAATGGGCCGCTCTGGTGCAAAGGCTCCAGGCTGCCACATTTGTCTTGAGGACACCCCACGAGTCAACTCTCGTGAGAAAAGATTCTCCTTCATTGCCAGTATTATACAGAAGAAGATCATCTGAATTTATTTTTATAGAACTGAAGCAAGTTCTGAGTACATGTCTGCCTAAACTAGCTGAAAACTTTTTGCACTTGTTCTGCACCAGAGAATGACCCATTTTGGATCTTGTTTCCAAAGAACTTTAAAATGAATGAACTGCACTTGCCTTTGCATGAACATCATGAATGGGACAAACACACACTACTTTGTGTTGGATGGAGGTCTTAAGGTCATGACAGGGTGGTTTCCCTTGGACTTGGTTAAGCCATGGACCAGAACTCGATGCCTTTTGTGTGCACTCCCATGTGATGGATGGACTTCCTCCCTATGTGCAATTCCTCTGCAGGAGCTGAACTTTGAACCTTTTTAAAAGCCATAAGACGTTGGATTGTAAGCAGCCCTGATTTGAGACACATGAAATAGAGACAGTATTTGTGGTTCTGGCGGTAGCACTGTGCACCCCTGCCCAGATCTAGGAGTTACTATCCAAATAGTTAGCTTAGAATTGTTAAGGATCATTAGTTAAAATAGAGTTTTATCCATGCCTGGGCCTTTTCCCCCCAGTTCTGTGGCACTAATTTGCAAAACTGGGCTTAGGTAAGTTTTACACTACATTTGGATTTATCACTGCTGTTTACAGGTAGGTAAAACAGACTGACTGTAGGTCTGTTGTACATCCAAGAGACCTATGGTAGGTCCCACAAGCCTGGCGTAGGTCATAATCTGAACAATTTATGAATTCCAGTTGTATGTTTGTTTAGAGGGTGACAGAGAGGGGGTTGTTACTGAGCCTTAACCTTTGCCCAGAATTAGGGCAAGACTAGAAGTTCAGTTTTCTCTGCTTTTGGTGCCTGTACATTGCAGTTCCTTGTGTACATAGCATAGCTCCTACTGTATATAGTACTGCTCACTCAGAGGGTGTATGGCAGTGTTAAACTGAAACGTGAATATTCTGGATTTTAAAATTACACTTTCCAAATGTTTATATATGTTATGTTTTTAACTGCTTACCTGTAATCTTTATATGATAAGTATATAAATTGTTTTTCATTAATATTTGCCTGGAATCGGTCAATTTCCTTTTATTAGTGCATGTGTAAAAACACCACTTCCCTTGCTGTCACTTTGTTCAACTTCTCTACTTTTACTGTTTAACTTCTCAACAGCAAAGCCAAACCCCTCCCAGTGCCTCAGCCATGCACAGAGCCTGTGAGAGATAGGGATATTTTGTGCTATTTCTTGAGGTTTCAGCTTAAAGATTCCCGCAACTGGGTAATTTAGATTGCACACCCATTTTTCATCTTCTGCATGAAATCATTCTCTCTTGGGTCAATGAATGACTTCTGAGGCTAGATAATACAAAAGAAGTGCTTTTGAGTATATCCATTTCTCCCCATTGTCTCTGTCCTGGTGTTTTTTCCTCCTGCTCTCCCAGTCATTACCTTGTGTTTTTCCCTCCCTGCACACAATACAAACATTGAGATAAAGACTTTACACACTCCAGCCCCATCTGCCATTTCACAAATCACTTCAGCACGAGGGGAGGTTCTTAAAGCTGCCAAAAAGCCTCACACTCACTCCCTGAACTACAGCTGCCCTGGCTACTTAAAGGCCTCTCATGTTACACCAAGGAAGACAAAACAAAGAGTACCTAAATGTAATTCTTAAACTGCCCCAGGTCACAAAACCCAACACCACAACCTTACTCCATTTCCTTCAGGATCAATACAATCCATTAGTGAACTTGGAAGTTCATATACCATATTGAGAGCACAACAGCACTTTTCTATCCTTAACCCAAAGCAAAGACCAAGCTGGTCTTACTGCAATTAATCATTTTTAGGGCCTGCCACCACAGCCTGCCTTGTGAAGAAGCTGCTAGAAGGCTGGTTCAAAGGTAGTGCTCCTGCTCGGTTTTGAAACCCATTAGATGAGTCAAAACAAAGTTGTGTCAGGGACCCACATCGTGTCTAAGGCCTTGCCATATTTGGCCCCGTCAACAGGATAATGAAGAACACTTCATTCTTTAATGGTGGGAACCTGACCCTTGAAAGAGAAACAATCTATTGGTCAGTTGATAGGAACTTAACCTGTGAAAAGAGGAACAATACACACTGGAGCTGCTGTCAGCATGGAGGGGGGATCATGAGCCATTGTGGCCCCATCTCACACGCTGGCCAAGCGTGAGATGCTGTCGTAACTGGAAGAATTCCAGTGCAGAGGAAGCGATCTAAGGTGTGGTTCTGGGGAGGAAGGGGGGAGAAGGACATGATGCATGCCACTTCAATCCCGGGGACAGCCTGAAGGTGCCCTGCCTGCCCCACCCACCTGAGCACCATGCTCCATCTCCTTCTCCTGCTCAGCAGCTTTTCACGAATCCAGGGGTCAGTGTGTATTATTTGCTGCAGCAACTGATAAAATAGAACTTGCTTTGCAATCACAATTGTGTCTTAGAGGTTTTTGTGCACGGGCATCCTCCCCAACCCTAACATGAAACTGGCAACAAGGATGGGATGCCCAGAGCACAAAAACTGATGCTGTTTTGAGTGTGTAAGGGAGAAACTGGGGCTGTTCTGTGTGTGTGAGAAAAGAACAGGGCTTGGTCAGTAGAACGCATGGTTGCACCAAGGAACACTGTTCTGTGTATATGGGAGGCCAGGACTTGGTCCAGGTACCAAGTTGTTTGTGGGAAGACAGTAGTGTTTTCCTGTGTCCAAAGTGTGATCAGTCTCTCGCACTTGTCCTGGCACAGTGTGGACATTGTAAACATAGCTCAAGTACTTTTAAGGTTCAGTTAGACAAAACTTTTGGTCCTTTGTGTTTGTGGTGTTGCAGGATGATACCAGTAGAACAGAGTTATTGCCCTTTTTTTGTCACTATCACATCCCCATGGAAGTGCATTGGCAGAGATGGTTCATAAAAAGAAGCCTCGAGCCGTGGCTCTGCCAGTGCAGCGACCGCTGTGTTACTGGATGATGGAGACACTAAAACGTTCGTGGGACTTACATCTGATACGTGTGTGCAAGCAGCGTTACGCCCGTTACGCCGTGTTGGGACGAGTAGCGTCACTCTGGTTGCAGTTGTTGCGGAAGGGTTTTCAGGTCGGTACACCAGTGATGCTGTTGGGCTGTCTGCAGCCAAACAATGGACAACTTTGAGACAGGCATGCAATCTGCTTAAAGCAGAAGGAATGAAAATTAGTGTAATGATGAAGTCTTCTGAACTTTATTTGGCCCAACCCCTGACACCCAGGATGTGGAACACTGTCTTACAGGGATGCCCAAAGGGATGGAAAGCTTATCTTATCCCCTTACTCTTACTTGAGCAAGGAAACCCAATTGAACGGGTTACTGAAAAATTAAGTCAGTTAGGGGAGTTACGGGATTACAATCAGAGAAATCAACACAGGATCAGGGGAGAGCAGAAAAGTGGTAGAACCAACAAGGGAATGACAAGGGGAAGTTGAGTGAATGGACCCACCTCTTTCATTTACTCCTCAACCAAGGGGTAGACAAGAAAGACACAGATGGACAACCAATATAAGTTTTACGTTGTATGGCACAGGATTCCCAGAGCAGGAGAGTGTGAAAGGTGGAGTACCTGGGGTTAGGGAAGCCAGAAATCCCATCATTTAATCCATCTGCACCTGTTTATCCATGGACACACATGGAAGAAGCGGTAGGTGAGGCAGAGGGACAAATGTCACTACAAATGAATAGAGAATGGATCAAGCTCCCATACAGGACTGCCACGTGTTGCAACAGGACCTTTGTCCCTTTACCCAACAAATTATTTGGTGGTCAAATGTAAATAAACAAGGGTCTGTGCTTTAGTTAATATGGGGGTGGAGGTCCCTATAATACACGGTAATCCAGGTAAAATCGGCAGAACAACTGCTCCCGTGTGGGGATTAGGTGAACAACCTGTAGTGGGGAAGATTACTAAATTGAAATTGCAGATTGGAGACTGGGACCGTCATACACATTCTGACATGGTTGCTTCAATCGGTGAATACATTTTAGGTATGGATGGTTTGCGGGGTGCTACATTAGAAATTAATGGTACATATTGGCCTTTTGGTACCACGCGGTGGCTACATGCCAGAGTTACCACTGTGGTACTTAAACAACAAGAAGCAGAATTCCCCATAGCCACAGAAAACTGTAAATATAAAGCAATATAAAATTCCAGAGGAAATGCAAAAATCCAAGCAACTATTAACGATTTGCCGCAAGAGTTATTTGTTATACACATCCCCCTTTTAACAACCCTGTCTGGCCTGTAAAAAAGCCAGACGGCAGCTGGCAAATGACTGTAGATAATGAGGCAGTGAACAAGAAATCGCTCCCCAGGACGGCTGCTGTTCCGGAGGTTGCTACAGTAGTACACCAAATTCAGGCACATCCAGGAACATGGTAGGGTGTGATTGATGTAGCTAATGCATTTTTCACAATTCCCATTCCCTGTCTTGTTCAAGATCAGTTTGCATTTACTTGGGGAAGAAACCAATACACCTTTACATGTCTTCCCCAAGACTACAAGCATAGTCCTACTTTTTGTCACCAAGCAATACACCACACTTAGCCACAACGTTCTGCACCAGCTGAAGTACAGACTACAATACATAGATGACATTCTCATACAGGGAATATATATGGAACAGGTGCAACAAGAACTGGATGCCACTGCTGAATTATTGTGGCACTGCAGATGGGCAGCCAATTCTAATAAAATACAGAGTCCAGCTCAAGAAGTTAAATATTTAGGCATCACCTGGACCCAGGGAGTTCAACAAATTCCAGAGAAAGCTTTAGCCAATATTTGAACCTGGCCCAGTCCAGAGGATAAAAAGGGAGTACAGCACTTTTTAGGTGCTGTTGGGTAGTGGTGATCATATGTACCTGGTTCAGCTGTGCTACTCAAACCGTTACACAGTTACCTGAGAAAAGACTAATTTTGAAAGGGGGTCAGACCAGCAGACTGCTTTTGATAAAACCCAAGCAGCCATTTAGGAACACGTGGACTTGCATCCAATGCATCTGGGACCAGTGGAACTACATGTTACCCTGGACAGGGATGTGGCCCTGTGGAGCCTTTGGCAGCTCCAAGATGGTTGAAAGTGACCATTAGGCTTTTGGTCTCACTGCCTAACAGGTGCAGAGAGTACATACACAGCATTTGAAAAGGCCTTCTTGGCTGGTATTGGGCTCTCCTTGACAATGAAGCCAGAACCGTGGGCCATGAGGTGGTGGTTCTCACAGACGTGCCAGTAGTCACCTGGGCCTTAGCACCAGTAGCCACTCACAAAACAGGACACGCACAGGAGGCAACTATAGTAAAAATGAAATGGTACATACAGGAAAGAGCAAAACCAGGACCCAAGGGAATCCATCAACTCCATGAGCTCGTTAGTCAAGGACACACAGAGCCTAATCAAGGAACCCATGACATGCACAATTATCAAACAGGCAGGTGGGGAAAACTGCGACGAGCTAACAGACATTCAGAAACAAACTGCATGGTTTACACTGCACTTGCAGTGCAGGGACTCAACGCGGCAAGCTGAGGTGGAAGGCTGTGGCACTCAATCCAGCTACACAAACATGATGGGTAGTTGAGGGGGAAGGAGGTAGCAGTCAGCTGGCTGAACTGATTGCTGCCTGGCAGGCCACAGATGCATCACCGCCCAATGCTATTTGTTATCTGTACAGATTCCTGGACAGTACCACAGGAGCTCGTAAACTGGCTATGCAAATAGTATGCAGATAATTGGGAAAGAGGCACAAAAACCACGCAGGGAAAGGACTATTGGGCTAAGGTATGGGATCTCTTACCAGATTGAGAAGTGCGAGTATTTCAAGTCGATGCTTACACTGCAGAAGAAGATGAAACAAAAAGGTGGAATGCGCAAGTAGATCTGCTGGCGCATGTGGAAGGGTGGATACCGACCATGTTAAGCAGCCATGCAGGTGCTGGCCAAAAGGGCACATGAGAAAGCTGGTCCTGCAGGTCGCGATGCTACAGTAGCGTGGGCCACGCAACGAGGCACACAGATCCAGGCTGATGTAGCTACCACCACTGCTAGTACATAAGATGTGTCTCACACTGCAGGACAAAGGGGTATGGGTACAACCTGCGAGGCAAATCAAAAGGGGTAAAAGGCCTGCTGAGGTATGGCAAATACTACGTAGGCCCTCTCCCTGAACACAGGCGACAGCACTGTGGTCGTGTTGCAGTTGATGCCTTTTCTGGTGTTCGAGTAGCTGTCCCAAGTGGGTATAGCAACAGCTATACAACAATCCACTTTTTAGACACTACTGAACTGAACTATGGGACACCTGTAGAAATACAATCAAATAACAGATCCCATTTCAAAAAGCACCAGGTAAAAGCTCAGGCAGAGGACTGGGGAATAAATTGGGTTTGGCATTTACCACACCATCCACAAGGGGCTTGCCTTGTCGAGCACCTAAATGGACTGCTAAAACGGGCCTGGGAGACAACTCATGTAAAAAATGGGTTGACCGTTTTTCTGAGGCAATATGGACATTAAATAACTGTGTTGTGGCTGGAACACAAACCCCCTTGGTGCATATGAAAGACCCAAACACACAGTTTGTTAGGTTCCTTGTCACGTCAGTAACATACACCAGTGGTCAAACGTATCAAGCACAAGCAGCAAGTGGGTATCTCTGTTACACAGAAAACCACTCTCACATTCCACCCAGACCTTGTGATTAGAACACCAGAAGACCAGCAAGTGTTTTTATATTTTGCTTTTACCCCTGCTTCAGTAACAAGTGGATTTATAGCATTAAATCCTGTACACCCACAGCCTAAGGGGCCATTCACTTTAGGCATTCAGAACACCGCTTGTTCTACCCGCGTGCTCCCTAGTGGAACAATAGGGTTATGCCCTCCCTATCCATTCAACCTCCTACACAGTTCTACTTTTCAGGTGCCAAGGTATGGTATCAACCCCCCACATGGTCCTATTACGGCTGAGGTGATAGCAGCAGAAACAAACCAGGCAGTTACCATCGCTATTCCAGGGGAGTGGCGCTGGCGCCGAGTACCCGCCCAGCACTTACGTGGGCAGGAGTAATGGGTGGGAGAAGGGGAGGTGTTGTGAGGGTCCCAGTGGGGCAAGGGTCCCGGAGTAACGACGACGAGCCAATATGGTTTTATGATTGATCTCATTTACTGCCCAAATAGCCATTCATTTATACACTACAAAGTTGCTCTCACGCGTTTGAAGCAGTGTCATAATTGGTTAATTCTGTCTGCTTATGCATACAAAGCTGTCAGTAATTGGTTGATAAGAACAGTACGATTGTCATGTCTTTTGACATCTCTGCCTTGCTCAGCAGTTTCAGCAATTTGAAGTTTCTAGCATCTTTCCTACATTCCCAGGCCTAGTTGCTACATCTCTCTGTACAGCCCTTTGTGCGCTCTGTGTCTCTTTGTTTTCTGTGTTCTCNGCTGACATATTCATGCAGCACATACCTTCAAATTCTTCACATTCATGACCCTGTGCTAGTAACAAAAAATCAATTGCAGCTCGATTTTGGAGTGTAGTGTGTTGCACACTACTGACATCAGTAGATAAGGCACTGAGTATATTTGAGGTGAGATTGAATTGCTTTTCTCCCCAACATGCAAGAGCAGCTAAATTTCTGGCATTGGAAGCTGCCATGTCACCTGGTACAAAAAGTGACAATGAAACTCTTGATCCAAGGGAGAGTAGCTTGACACTGTCGTTGCAACATTCCTCTAGGTGCCGAATAGAATGTCACTTATCTTTTGCTTTATTTTGAGGTTGGTTCGCGCAGGTGTGAATAGAGTTAAGTCGACCAAAATAACATAGTCCTCCGAATGGATGTGCAGGTATTGCAGGCCAGGCTCTGTCTCTGCAGATCAAGAAAATTCCAGGGGGTAGGGCTTTCGTGGATGGACTTGATGGGGCTATCTTTTGTGAGAAATTTCAGGTTGTAAAGAAAGTGCCATCTTTGCAATGCTCTGTTACATTAAACTTCTGATAGTTACTTGGGTATAAAATTGAAAATTTGTTTTGCGGTTTAGGCCATTGGGTTCTGTTCTCATGCACAAGTGCTCCACTTTGATAGAACAGACAGGACTTGGCAGGAAGAGAACCCAGTAGGTCTAATTCCTGAGATTCTGGAGCAGAAACATACAAAGTGCATGCCAAACATAGGATTTGTTCTTCGTACCCAAAATTATCAATTTGTTCTTGTGACCAATTTGCTGCATTAGGACCATAAGTTGCAATTGTGAAATTTTCCCATGGTGTGTCAATACAAGAAGTTTTACTGACCAAAGTATCAAATTCTTTGAATGATATGAATGAATACCAATCAGACAGGTACGAAATGCATTATTTGTGCTTTGCATGCTCAAGCAAAAATCTGTGAGTCCAGACAGTTTTGCCCATGTGACCCAAATGTTAGGTCTAGGGTCAATTTTATAGACTGAAGATATTACTGGAAGGAGCACTGCTCCCCACGGGCAAAACAACGGTAGCCACATACTTGCATCCTTAAAGATGCCTTTGCCCAATCAATTGTCTTGTTTAACAACCACTTAAAAAAATACCTTGTTGCAGCTTCACGATTTTCAAAAGTATGATCCCATTCAATTATATAATTTGAGCGTGGTATACCTAAGCATTCACGAGCTTCCCTTTCTACACTCCAATTACTATACTTTTCATAACAAGGATAGCAAAATGGATTTGAGCACACTGCAGTACTACTTGGTGCAAAAAATAAAGCATTTACAGCCACAGAAATAAAGGTATTTTCCTGAAGGTTTGTTGCAACCATGACACAGAAGCCGCAGTCGCGAATCAGCCAGTGGATTGATGGGTTTAATGTTTTCCAACTGGCTTTGAAACCACACCTCTGATAGTACAGGCAGGGCAATGCTTGGAATGCAACCTCCTGGCACACTTAGGAGTTCACGGACCAACAGTTCCACTCGGAGTTTCAGTCAATACTGCTTTCTCGCTTCTGCTTCTGGGTCTTGCATCTGTTGCTGCTCTGGTCCAACGACTGGGAACCCACAGTGGACCATCACCTGTGGAAACAGACATATATCCACGACCATTAAATAATAAAGGTGCTGGCCCTTCCCACAGCCCAGTTTTTGGATTTCGATAATGTACAAAAAAATGAGGCAATGCTTGGGGATGTCCTTCTTTCACTGCTCCATCGTGAATTACTACAGGAGGTTCTTCCCTGCCTTCAGTGAGGCAGAGATAATGAAGTGCGAACAATGCTAAGGACAGTCTTTGCTGTGGGTCGGTGGTATTGGGTCGTTTTTGTTTATTCAAATAATCTTTGAGGGTACGATGACAGCGCTCAATGAGTGCTTGGCCTGTTGGGGAATGCGGACTCCCTGTTATGTGCTTCACTCCCCACATTTTCAGGAACATTTGAACTGCTTGACTTGTATATGATGGGCCATTGTCCATTTTTATCGCTTCAGGAACTCCCATGACAGCAAAACAAGCTGTCAGATGTTTCTTTACGTGCAGCGTTCGTTCCCCTGATTGAGCAGTTGCCTGTACGAACTTAGAATAAGTGCCAGTGGTCACATGCCCATATTTCTGTCGCCCAAATTCTGGAATGTGGGTAACATCTATTTGCCACAATTCCAACGCTTTCAAGCCTTGAGGATTAACTCCAAATCCAAGTCCTGGCCCATGATGACTACATTGAGGACAAGCACGAATCAGGCCGTGCGCCTGTGTCTGTGTAAGTCCAAACTGTCTTGCTAGAGAGCGAGCATTTTGATGAAACACTGAGTGACTTTCTCGGGCTTGTCCATACTTGTTCATCGGCGGCTGATGGACGGCGAAACTGACAGCAGCATCTGCACGGCTGTTTCCTTCGCCGAGTCCTAACGACCACTGATGACTCCGAAAGTGTATTACACAGTATGAATGCTCTTGCTGAGAAAGTAGACGACGAAGCTGCTGAAATAACATTTCCAGATGTGGATTGTGAGTACATTTCAGCAGTGCATCTTCAATGCGTTCAGCCACACCTACTACATATAATGAGTCTGACACTACATTCAGAGGCTCATGTGACCAATTTTGAAATGCCCAGCACACTGCAGTGAGTTCCAAAGTTTGAAGACTATCTTGTGCTGTTCCGAGTACTTGTGTAAACCTTTTTCCATTTTCTTGCCGAACGCATGCTGCACGCCTTGTTTGCTTTCCAGCGTCTGTGAAAATAGTTCTTCCTGCCACTGGCTTCAAGGATCTTTGTGGTCGTTCTATCCAATTCATGTTTTTGCAGAGCTGCCACAGTGAGTGCTTTGGCTGACGATTGTGTACCTGACCTGCAAATCCAAGCAATGCATCTTGCAGGGCTGTGGCATGTCGCAATTGCCATTCTAGATCTTCCGTGCAAACAGGAATACTGATGTCAGCAGGTTCTTCTCCACTGATTTCTACTATTCGTGTCCTACCATGAGGAATCACTTCACCCACTGCTTCTGCGCACATCACCACACTCTTGCGAGGTGAGGTTGAAGGAAATACCCATTCTAATATTGAATCTTCACCCTTTTTCTTTTGCCATTGGCACAACAGAGCAAAAGGACTACTTGGTGTGTTGACAACCAGCAAGGAAAGTGGTAGATCCAGAACATGACGACTGCACCATCGGGCTGTTATTTTCACAGCAATTTTGTTCAGTGCTTCATGCTGTTCGGAGGTGAGAATTCGTTGCTCATTTGCATCAGTACCTCGAAGGAGTGGCAACAAAGGTGCGAGGTCTTCGTTGGTGATACCTACAAAGGACCAAACCCAGTGTAAATCACCAAGAATTCGCTGTGCATCAGTCAATGTTTTAATGTCTGTACAGATGGTTACTTTCTGAGGATGAACTTGTGCATCTGTAATGAGCCAACCAAGGTATTTCCAGGAGTTACTGCATTGGATTTTTTCAGGAGCAACTATCAAACCTTTATTTGCCAATTGGTTAGAAACAGTTTGCAATTCATCATCTGTCATGGGCTTCGGCTGAGCAATTAAAATGTCATCCATGTAATGATAAATCAGTGAGTCAGGATGCGTTTTACAAACAGTCCTTGGAGGCTGTCAGACAGTGGCATGAGATAAGGTTGTAAAGTGATTGCTTGTCCTTCAGTGAATGTGAGAGTAATTGGAAATCGGCTGAGCTGTGGTGCCTTGGCACCTCCAACGCCAAGTACTTTGGTGACAGGATCTTGAAGAGGCCAATTTAAGGCCAGTGCCGTTGACTGATAATAGTAACACCTGCGCCAGTGTCCAACAGTGGATAGATTGTTACTCTTTGCTGTCCATGGCTGAGGATGACTTGCTGTGTAGGTCGCTCAGTTAGACTTTGCATAAACAACACTGCAAGTCCTGTAGAGCCAAATCCTCCTTCACCCCGGGTAGGCCGCTTTGGGTGGTCATAACTTGGTCCCACTCCCAAAGGCTGATGATTCATCAGTGCATTCAGTTGGGCAACATGACTGCCTTTAGAAATAAACAAAGGAGGGTGCAAGGCATAGGCCATAATCTGAATTTGTCCTGTAAAATCTGCATTAATGATTCCTGGTAAAAGAGTAAGTCCTTGTACAGTGGCTGATGATTGGCCTATTAGTAAAGCTCCTATTAAAGACTTTGTGTGAACCACTGGTCCTTTAAACTGTAGTAGGAATGTGCTGCACAGTGGTATCAGTGAGTGTGATGTCTATTGCTGTTTCCACATCCACTCAGAGGCTCCCACTGGTGGCTGGTGAATTTTGTTCCAAGAATCCAGGCGGTGTGATGGAGCCATCACTTGTGTCATCGTGCGTGGCCCTCCCGCATTCTGGCGACCGTTTCCCGATTTCCGGCAGATCACTGTGGCGTGAGTATCTTGGTTACAGTTGTGACACCATATTTTGCTTGGCATTGTTGCCGTAGATGTCCACTTTGTCCACAACGAAAACATGGACCGGAGACAGGAACTTTGCTTTCTCCTTTAGAGGAACTTTTCTCTCTTTTTGGAGCAACATCTTTGAGGGCAGCAGCAATGACCTTTGACTGTGATTCAACAGCTCCTTGCACAGCAACAGCAACATAAGCTGCTCGCTGTTGTTGTTCAGCTCGAGAAGCTCTATATAACATTTCATCCACTGTAGCTCCTTGTGGTAAACTTGCCAAAATACTCTTTGCTCGACCGCTGGCATTTTCAAATGCAAGCAGACGAAACATATAGTCCTTCATTTCTGTAGTTAAATCCCCATTGTCATTGATGGCTGCTAAAAGTCGATCGATGAAAGCAGAATATGATTCAGTGGCTCCTTGCTGCACAGTAGTAAAACCAGGTGATCGTTTCCTTTTAGGGATACTTAAGAATGCTTGATAAGCAAGTGCAGCCGATAATTGGAGCAAAACTGTTGGATACTGAAGTTGAACAGCAGTAGTTCTGTAATTTCCTTGTCCTACTATTATGTCTGATATAACTCCATTCAGTGGATCATTCGGGCCACGTGGCTTGTTGGCCTCCTCTGTAGCAAGTCGCTTCCATTCCCGTTCCCATAATAAATATTGTGAAGGTGTCAGGAGCAACGTAGCTAGAGTTACACAATCTCCTGGGACTAGTATGTCAGCTAAAATCCACCTGAGGATACTGAGTGCTGCTTCTGAACATATACCATACTGTGTCACTGTCTGTTTAGCTTGCTGAAGGATTTTCCAATCATGTGGAGCCCAGGTATCTTGACCATTTACTGTCTGCAATGGGGATGTGAGTAAACTGGCAGCTTGCCAATCCCCTTCTAGAATAGCATCTCGAGTAACTCCAGACCATCACTGAACAGTTCCACCACTTATAGTTGCTGAAGGTTCTTTCGGTGGTTCCTGACAAGATACTTCTGAGTTTATCATAGTTGAAGGTGATGGCAGTTTTGCTTGTGATGGTTGTACTGATGGAGATGCAGCAGAGCTCCACGAATGAAGACATTGGTGACTGGAGTCCCACCATGCTGTACTGAGGGTTGGACCTCGATTTTCTTGACATCGAATTGCTAGATCTTAAAGTTTATTTAGCACTTCTTTAAGCATTGTTCCCACATCTTCAGATGCCTGTTGTTTTCCAGGCTGCAGTGAAGTTTCAGCATTGTCTATATTAGGGTGTACTGGTGTCGATTGCCCACTAGATGGCAGGCTTGGATAAACTTTCGGACTGCAAGCCGTTTCACTCTCCTGATCGGTGTCTGTTTCACTCTTCCTCGCTCCGCCCTTCTGAATGTCCTCAACTGTTCTCTTCCTTCTTGAGCTCAGTCTGCTCAGCACTCTGAACTGGCTGTTCATCATTCTTACTTAACGAATGCAGAATTTCCTGAACTGATTTTGCCGGAGGAGCAACTGTTCCCCTCATAGGTTTTTGCAGTCCAAAGAAAGTAGCAAATCGGCTGGGTTTAGTTAATAGAGCAGCTGGAGGTGCTGACGTGCCTGGAGACGCATCTGCAGCCTCGGACAGAGCCGGACTGCTGTGCAGTTGCAGCTATTTTTCTTTCAGCTTTTATAGCAGTAAGACTATAAATCACACTTTTGCAAGTTGACCCCAGGTCTTTTGCTGTTTCGCCTGCTTTTCCTCCCGCTATAACTTCTTCCCAAAGTATTTGACCCACGGCACCCCCACTCATCAGCATCAAACAAAAGTGATGTGGGCTGCAATGTTCCACGGTCCCTTGCCCAAGCAACAAGAGCATATAACTGCTTATCATCCACCTCTCGCCCTCTCTTTGAGAGTATACAAGAGAGGCAGTGCACTGCCACTTTTAACTCCATAGTAGCTGGTGTCCTACCGGCCAAGGGTCTGTTTTGTACGTAACGAAGCTCCAGCTACAGACACTTTGCTCTGTGCCTATTCGGCTGACCAATCCCCCTGTCCCGGCAATCCGTCCTCCATGCTGCGGATTGCTTTGGACAGCAGCCCCGGCAGTCTGCTGCAGATTGCTTGCAGGTCCTGGCAGTCTGCTTCGGATTGCTTGCAGGTCCCGGCAGTCTGCTTCGGATCGCTCTTTGGACCCTGTTCGGGCGCCACTATGTTGCGAGGGTCCGAGCGGGGGAAGGGTCCCGGAGTAATGACGACGAGCCAATATGGTTTTATGATTGTTCGTGTTTATTGCCCGAATAGCCATTCATTTATACACTACAAAGTTGCTCTCACGCGTTTGAAGCAGTGTCATAATTGGTTAATTCTGTCTGCTTATGCACACGAAGCTGTCAGTAATTGGTTGGTAAGAACAGTACGATTGTCATGTCTTTTGACATCTCTGCCTTGCTCAGCAGTTTCAGCAATTTGAAGTTTCTAGCATCTTTCCTACATTCCCAGGCCTAGTTGCTACATCTCTCTGTACAGCCCTTTGTGCGCTCTGTGTCTCTTTGTTTTCTGTGTTCTCAGTTTGATACATCTTTCCTGGACACAAGGACACTTCCTAGCACACTCTAGGCCTGGCTTGTAATGTATCCACTACACAGTATCTCAGAGATCCAGCTTGGGTTCTCACGGCCTAACTCTTGCAGGGGGATTTCAAATCCATCCTGCTCTACCTGCTCCAAAAAATCCTCCACAGAGGGGAGGTAACCGTTCTTCTGTTTATGTTTTAACAGGATACCTCCAACCCATACCCCCTGGAACAAAACGTCTGTGTGACCCTGGCTAAGGCAACAGGACAAGATACCTTATGCCTTAGTGCTGCTGCGCCCCACAACCCATTCATGACGTGTGTGATCGGCGTCTCTCTCACTGCCCATGAGCTGCAACAGTTCTGTAACAGCACCCCGGCATCTGCGGGCTACCACAGTGTGGCAACAACTGTCTCACCCCGGGAAATCCCTTGCTTTACCCCCACAGGAGTTGCGGATTTTTGGCACCTTGAATGCAGATACCTTCAAGTTTATCAGCACAAGGAATAGACTAGAGCTTGGTGGGTTAATGCCACAATACCATGGTATCAAAATGCTTCACATTGGTGTAATTCAACCCCAGCACAACTAACCTTGAGTTTTAGTATACATGTGCAACTCCCACAGATTATTTTCTTAATCTGTGGGGACCAAGCTCGGGCTGAAGAGCCAATGGCAGCTAAAGGTGGCCCTCTTATCTCCAAATCTAACAACTGCAGTATGGATCTGATGCCTTGAAGTGGGTACCTGAAAACAGAGGCTAGACAAGATTAAGAGAATCAAAGCAGGTATTTATTTGAAGGGCCTTCAAAGGTACACCCTGGGCAGTCAAAAGCCTCTAAGGGGCTCCATCCAGATGGACGCTGCTTCATGGGTTCTTCACACTTTTAAACTTTGGTCCATTTGCATTTCAGGATTGGTTCTCCAATTATAATTTCAATTAATGATGTAATTACCCCAAGTTTGGCCCTCCTATCAAAGGCTTTTAGTTTACATATTCTGGGCCTGGGACAACAAGGTGTCCTTGAAAAACAAACCTAGAGAGGCTTTGTTATGTCTAACCAGCATGAGAGAACAGTTGTTAACAGGCCACACGAAACAGACTTACACACTAGGCAGTACAGGATTTGAGAAATATAAAAGTTAAAACCTAAGCCATCGGATCCAACAAAACCAAACTCAGCACTGTCACACCTGCAGCATACGTGCTTTTACCCCCAACTGCAGAGATGTTGAGTTCTGGAATGCTGCCAAGATAGTCACTGCCTCTTCATTAGTTCCTAGGACTGCAAGTGCACAAGCCCTCAAGGGCCTCAATAAACTTGGCTGTTGGGTGGCAAAGTTCAGTAATGCTATCAGCATAGCTATATCTGACTCATTAATTGACGTAGACAGCATTAGACACGCTATGCTACAATATTGAGCAGCAATTGATTTTTTGTTTTTAGCACATGGATATGGATGCAAAGATTTTGACAGGTTATATTGTATGAACTTGTGTGACCATTCCTGCTCTGTCCATGCACAGCTACAGAAACTGTGGACACTCATTCAACCCCTTGTAGAAAACACCAGCTGGAATCCATCTGCTGGATGAACATGGGGTTGGAATTGGTTAAAGAAGGGATTAGTATTACTTTGTGCCTTAGGTACTGGGGTTTTATGCATTATTTGTTGTATTCCCTGTTTAGTATCATTAATACAATCCTTAATAGACAGCATGTTGCATTGTACCGTTGCTTGTATGGTGGAATATTGACGTGTTCCAGCTGTGGACCATGTGGTGGCATGTGTCAGGGACCTACATCGTGTCTAAGGCCCTGCCATATTTGGCCCGTGGTTGTGCACAACAAGAAGATAATGAAGAATGCTTCATTGTTTAATGGTGGGAACTTGACCCTTAAGAGAAACAATCTATTGGTCAATCGATAGGAACATAACCTGTGAAAGAGGAACAATACACACTGGAGCTGCTGTCAGCATGGAGGGGTGTTCATGAGTCATTGTGGCCCCATCTCACACGCTGGCCAAGCGTGAGGTGATGCTGTAACTGGGAAAATTCCACTCCAGAGGTGGAGATCTAAGGTGTGGTTCAGGGGTGGAGGGGCTGAGGAGGACACGATGCATGCCACTTCGATGCAGGGGACGGCCTGAAGGTGCCCTGCCTGTCCCACCCACCTGAGCACCATGCTCCATCTCCTTCTCCTGCTCAGCAGCTTTTCACGAATCCAGGGGTCAGTGTGTATTATTTGCTGCAGCAACTGATAAAATAGAACTTGCTTTGCAATCACAATTGTGTCTCAAGTTTTATGTGCACAGGCATCCTCCCCAACCTGTAACAAAAATAAGTACATGGAAAGTGGAAAAATACCAGAAAAATCCAGAGGTGTTTCAAGTGGTTCCTACTTTTCTAAAACACATTTAATTCTGGGGAGAGCAAATTTTGGGCAGCACTTGCCAAGGAACTGAAAACACAGGCAGGGAACAGCACTCGTCACATGGGTAGAACCACTGACAGGCTTTACCTATGTCACAAAACGGAGAACTGTGGATGTATAAACACACATACACACACACAAGATAAAGGACCAATCAGCAAGACTGAGGCCTTGTCTGCTCTGAAATGGACACAGGCATTTAATTCCTATATCCTTCATTTGTTCCTCTCCCCTGAAACCACCATCAAGCCCCCAGTGCCACTCATTTCCCAAGTCAACTAAAAGGAAGAACATGCACAAAACCCCCAAGCTAAAAACCCCAGCCCTGTTGTAAAGTTGTTTTTCATAAACTGCTACCACTCTGCTTATGGAAATCAGTTAAAGCAAACTCAGGCTCCCTGAGCACCCAAATCAGCTCCAGTTCTCAGCAGTTCCATCCCAGGCTGACACATCCCCACATGCACACGTCCCTGCCCTTCCATGGCTGCAGGGCTGGCAGCGAGGCCAAGGAGCCCAGAAACTCCAGTTCAAGGCTGTGCAAGAGACGCAGAGACCTTTTCCATCATTCATTACTTGAATGAAGTTAAAAAACCAAAAAAGGGACAACTCAAATATCTTGTATTTTTTAAAATCCATGCTCTGTTTGCTGGTGAGGAGCACCCTTGTGCTGACGCAGGGAAATGATGTGTCAGTACATAGGGAAATCCCCGGGCAAGGGGAAAGGAAGGAGAGGCTGCTCGTAAGCACTGAGGTGGGTCTGTCACGGAACAAAAAGCATGAGGGTGGAAGAGACGTGGCTCTCGTATCCACAGTGACACCTGACAGTGCTGGACACTCACCTGGTCATGGAGCCCTGCTCCTGCAGGAGTTTCTCACCAAAACCTCTGGGATTTCCATCGTCCTTCACACAGGCCATGGAGGCTCCTGAAGTGAGAGACCTGCGGAGGAAGCAAGAGGGATTGTGAGGAAGGAATGACCCAGGCTGTGTGTGGGCCCATGGTGCAAACCTCCACACTCACCAGGTCGTGTGGGCACCTGCTCACACACGGACACCAGCAGCAACTCGGCTTCCAGGTGGGAACTGCAGAAAGGGCACCTTTATACAGCCAGTGACTCCAAAGGAGAGGGACACAGCCAAGAATCCCTTGAGCTGGACTTCCATTAACCTCCAGTTAACATTCAGGGTCAGGCTGGAGGGGACTTGGAGCAACCTGGTCTAGTGAAAGGTGTCCCTGCCCATGGCAGGGGGTTGGACTGAGTGACCTTTAGAGGTGCCTTCCAAACCAAACCATTCCAGGACTCTCCCACACAATGAAGAACACACAGCTACTCATCTTGCACCAGGTTCTATGTATTATCAGACCGGCTGACAGGTAATAACATGTCTTCTGTAGCAGAAAGCACAACACTGATCAGTAATTATTCAAAACAAACAAGAATTAAAACCAAAACACCAGCCACACATACTCAATGCACAGATCTGCCAGCAGGTGAGTCCCCAGATGGCAGTTCCAGGAGGGAATCCTCCCACTGCCCAGCAGCTCAGGGTCTGTGCCAGCTGCCCTAAGCAGTGTAGTCCATGGTCATCTGGCCTCTGAGAAAGGTTTTTTTAAAAAAAATAAACACCATATCCTGCTGGCATATGAGCCAACAGCAAAAACATCAGAACTCATCCAAAAAACAGACACGTTTGCTCCTCACATGAAAAAATATCCAGGCAAGTCGCCTTTCCGTCCTGTAACACACAATTCTATCAGGCTGTTGAGACAGTAACATTGCTGTAGGTTCTTTTGGTTTTATAAGGAGAGTTTGTGACCTAACTTCTTCCATTTCAAGTTCCCAAAACTCCTACACCTGCTTTTATGGCCTAAATAAACAGGCCTGCCAATAGGTTTTGGGTTTTGTTTTCCTGAAGGACTAAGTTGAGGCAGGGGTGAAGTAGGATGTGACATGGACCAACTCTGCCTGCATTCCCTTCAGGCAGTGCAGAGACAAATAAATCCAGCCACCTCCACTTGCACAGCTTCCATGACTTCAGACATGCCAAGACATCTGTTCTGGATCTCGAGGCCTGTTTAGATGGGATGCAGCAAGATTAAAAATGAGCTGAGGGGAAGCCAGCACTGGTTTTGTACAGGAGCGTGACAGGGAGAAGACACAACAGAGGAGCACTGCTCCCCCACATTGAACGTTTTGGGGAAACATCTTGATTCTGATGGGAATCCCTTTGGAAAACACACCCAAATCCCCCAGATGCTAGGCAAACAGGGAGGTAAAAGCCTGCAGGCCTACAAGGAGTAACAGTGAGGGAGCAGCCCAGGTACAGCCATCCTGTAAGGCACTGACATTTGTACACCTCTATATATTAATCTTTATAAATACAGTGTTCTACACGAGGAACTGTGGAACAATGTCATTCCAGCCTGGTTTCTTTTAACAAAAGCTGGCCAGGGCTTTTGCTCAGATCTAGAACACTTGTTCTTCTTCCTCCTTGGTGTCCCACCCTGTCCTCGGCGGCCCGAGCAGGTGTCTGGCCCAACCCTGCAAACGGCCCTTGGGAGTGGTGGGAAGGAGACCACATGAAGAGCTGCTCTACAACTTTCAAGGGTGAAAAGCTAAAGTGTGAGGCAGGTTCAGCTGTCAACAGAGTCCTGGGGAGGCAGGCAGTCATAGCTCATCCCTGGATGACGGCGCATCAAGGGACGACTGCGAGGGCAGGGCGTCCTTGTTCTGGGCATCGCTGTGGATCTTGCCCTGTTGCCGGGACTTCCAGGAGTGTGTTCTGTCCCAGTCCGTCGATACGGTCTCGTTGTCCCAGATGGTGGAGGTCTCCGTGTCGCTGAGGTAGCCCGGCTGCCCCGTGTAGTGCGTAGGGTAAACAAGAAGAGGTTCTGCTGAAAAGGCCTTCAAGTCTCTGGACTCATAGTACTCCATGTACTTTGTGCTACGGAGGAGAGAAACACCATCAGCAAGAGAGGAACCTGCACTGGTGCCAAGCTTGTCCCTGGCAGACATGGCCAATCCAGGGAGCAGACTGGTCTGGGAGTGGGGGTGGGTGCTGGGGTACAGCTGGAAACACATCCTTACCACCACACACACCTGTACAACCAAAGCCTGTTCCCAGGGGCAGCCAAGTGCCTCAGAATCAGCCCACAAGCCCTGTCCCAGGCAGGGACAATTCCCCTCTGTCACCTCCTCTGACCTGTGCCAGGAGGACACAACCAAGCACCACAAGGAGACCCCACCAACCATGCTACCAACTAGATCTGGCTTAAAATCAGCCAGCAAGACCCAGCCTGTGTCCCCCTGAGCCACAGAGGGACTTACACAGGGTGCTTGTTGTACATGATGGGCAGGAATTCATCCACGGGCAGCATTTTGCTGAAGGGCTCAGCCCTGATGAGCTTCTGAGCCCCGTGGAAGGAGATGGCGTAGCCCAGGGTCCAGTAGGAGTAATCAGCTTCCACCAGGTTCCGGACATTGGGAACGGCTCTCTCAGGCTCCTGCACCTGCATCCTTTTCCGGCCAATGTAGCTTCAGGGGTGAAAAGATCAAGGAGATGGGAACCAAAGTGAATTCATAGCAATTAGGACAAGGACAAGGACAAAGACAATTCTTGTCAGCCAGGGCAGGGCAAAGGTTCAATCCCAGAAGCAATCCTTGACCCAGCTCACAGATTTCTATCCTGCCCCACTCCCAGACATCCAAGTCTAACCAGTGGGTGGTACAGTTGTGAAAGGCTTCCTACGGGAGCTAAGATGACACAGTCTGAGGCTCAGGACTGAGCTGTGCTGGTTCCTCTGTCACAGCAGTATCTCCAACACTGCTGAGGTCAAACAACACTGTCCATCACAGGCAGGGATGGTACCCACAGAGCCTCCCAGCACCGGCTGCCCTAGAGGGCAGATCTGTCCCAATGGGACGAGCCACCGAGAAGTCTGTGCCACCGTCCCCTGCACTGCAGCATCAATCTGCACCTCTGCCACGCCCCAGCAGTGCTGCCAACCTCCCCATGCACCCAGGAGCTCCCAGAGGAGCAGGAACTTACATCAGCTCCCAGTCTAACTGGGCTTGCTCGATGTCGTCCATGAGCTTCACGAGCTTTCTCTTGAACTGGTGCTCGAAGCGCACATCATCCTCAATGACGAGTGTCTTCTCCAGGCCCCTGCTCACCACCTGAAACACGAGGGCTCCAACATGAGCACAGTGGCCGCCCACGGGCGTCTTACTGTCACTGAGGCCACCCTGAGCTGGCACTGTTTCCCAGACCATGCAGGCAGGGAGGGTGGAGAACCACTCTGTGACATAAACATGATATGCCAAACCATTGGAACTTGCTCCAGTCCAGATGCAGAATAAGGGGAAAAAAAACAGAAGTGTCTTTTTAACCCCATTTGCTTTTCAAAACCTTCTTGCCTTTCTTCTAAGCAAGCTTGCCCCAAGCAGGATATTGAATGGATTGCAAAAACAGTCATGAAAAAGTTCTGATAAAAATCACTTGGAGCTGAGGGCAAATGAATCACAGAATCCCAGAATGGTTTGGGTTGGAAGGGACTTTAAAGCCCATCCAGCTCTGCCATGGCCAAGGGCATGCTCCAAGCACCATCCAACCCAGCTTTGGACACTTCCAGGGATCCAGGGGCAGCCACAGCTGCTCTGGGCACCCTGTGCCAGGGCCTCACCTCCCTTACAGGGAACAATTCCTTCCCAATATCCCATCTATCCCTGCCCTCTGGCAGTGGGAAGCCGTTCCCTCTGTCCTGTCCCTCCATCCCTTGTCCCAAGTCCCTCTCCAGCCCTCTTGGAGCCCCTTTAGGCACTGGAAGGGGAAAGGGGAGATGTGAAAGGTAAACATAGCATTCAAGAAAACCCCTGCAATCCAAGGAAATCAATTCCATCCTACACTTCCAGAAACCTGGGCTGGATCCGATGCTAGGACTGGCTATGCACCAGGATACATCACCTTCCTGCAGGACCCCCGAGGCACCCTAAAATCCTCACCTCCTTCCAGATGTAGTAATGGCTCAGGAAGCAGCCGATCTCTCCTCTGGTCAGGGGCCTGGAGGAATACGGGTCCCGGTATCCTGGCAGCATTTCGATGCTGAGAGCTTTGAGCTGACTCGTGTTCAGTGCTCTGGGAAACAGAGACTATCTATCACCATTGCAAAAAAATAAATCAATTCAAGACAGACATGGCCACAGCATGGGGAATGCTGCTGATGTTCTGGGAAAAGCCACACCTTGAGAAATTCCTACACTTGTTTTGCTCAAAAACACAGAGGAAAATTACCTTCTTGATTTCCATCTCTAAATCAAGCTGATAAATCATATCCTTAACTCTGCCAAAGACTTCTCATGGGACTGTCAATTATCTTTAACTCTGCCAAAAACTTCCCGTGGGACCATCCACTTGCCAGGTGCTTGGCTTTGATTAATATTCTGAGGCCTTGATGGGATCCCAAGTCTCCAAGACCACTAGATGGCACATGGGCTCCTGTCTCCTTGAGGCCTTTTTGCAACTCACAAACTCAAAATTTCTGCCTTGATTTCTCATTATGAAAAGGTCTTAAAATGCCTTAGAATCATTAAGATTGGAAAAGCCCTCTAATATCCTCGAATCCAAGCATTAACCCAGCAATTGTCCCAGGGATGGGGTCTCCACCACTGCCCTGGGCAGCCTGTGCCAGACCACCCTTTCCATGAAGAAATTTTCCCAGTTATCCAGCCCGAACGTTCCCTGGCACAGCTTGAGGCTTTTTCCTCTTGCCCTCTCCCTTGTTCCCTGGGAGCAGAGCCTGACCCCTCCCTGGGTGCACCCTCCTGTCAGGGAGTTGTGCAGAGCCAGAAGGTCCCCCTGAGCCTCCTTTTCTCCAGGCTGAGCCCTCCCCCAGCTGGTCCTCAACAGACTTGTGCTCCAGACCTCAGAGTAAGCTTGGAAAGGGCTGCGTCAGGGCTAACACTGTAGCACCACAGCTCTGTAGCACTAGGATGGGCAACATTCCAAGGAGTTAACTGCTCTATTCACAGAAACCCACATGATTTTAACCTGATTTTGACCTTAGTCTGAACCTCAGTGCCCTGGTTCTCTCACAGAGACTGACTAATTGCAACGGAAGAAAGAAATGGAGCAGAACTGCCCCAAACAGAGCGTCAGGGAGATCCAAGTGGTGTTCAACTCTCCCCCAGCCAACCCTGCCCTGCTGGAAGGAGGTCAGGGCATCCAAGGAGATGCTGTGAAGTAGTAAAGCACATCCCATTCTGAAAACATCCTCAAGCCCAACCAAAACTCACTTTCCATCCACAGCCTCCACGACCTTCACTGCAATCTCCTGCTCGTAGAGCGTCCGCAGCATCCGATCCCGCCGGTCCTTGCGACGCTTCAGGTTGATCATGAAAATCTGGATGGAAGAGAAAGATATCAGGACATCAGATTCCTGGCTGGGGGGGAGGGAGAAGGGAAGTCCTGATCCACCTTTCTTCAACAACCCCACTGGAAAATACCACATGTGTGTTTGTTCCAGGTTGTTCAGAATTTGTCAAAAAGCTGGAGTTGGTTTTGAGTTGAAAGTGTACGGTTTTTTTCTCTAATAACTACTTTTTATGGATGTTCATGGAGGAAACTTGCTCTTTGAGGATGAAGAAAAGTGAGGGGAAACCAGTTAGAGCTAAGTCTGTAATTTCCAAAGATACAGGATATATCAAACAGAGTAACGTTACCATTTGCAGCATCAGTCTTAGAGGAACACTGACCCACAACACTGCCACTGCCTGGATTTGGGATTATCAGTGAGGCCACCATCCAAGTACAAGGCCATGGTAAAGAGAGGATTTTTGTGATTACTTCAGGCACTGAAAATCCACTGTGATCCCTGCCAGAGCAGAGAGTCAAGGCTGGTAACAGAGATGTCTGAGCGGGGCTCTGTCCAAAGCCTCAAGGAGACTGGTGGAGGGCTGAGAGCTGAAGCCCTCATTGCAGGTAACCCTCAGGGGCTCAGGGATATTTTTTAGTCCTGGGCAGACTGGTACAAGCACAGTCTTGGAGCCCGTGGAGCAAATCCTCATCCCAGTAAGAAGCAGAAAGAATTCCAGCTCAGTACAAATGAAAGAACAATAAATTGGATAAATAAAGTGCAGCCACAAAGGCCAACACAGAAAAAACCTGGACCAGCTGTGCCCCAAACACAGATGCTCAAAGACACACAGCTGGATTGGGTTCAGCTTCAGGAGCCTCACAAACAGATGGAGCAGAGCACACCAAGACAACAAAGGCTACCCTGATCCCCACAACTCCCTCGGTCCCAGAGCCACCCTGGCAGCTGCACACAGGGGTTGCTGGCTCTGGGAATAAGACAGACGCTAGGCAACCAAAGCCTGGTAGGTCCCTTTCCCCAGGCATGGTTTTCACCCCTGGGGGGTACCCAAGGTGGGCCAGAACCCACCTGTGAGCCTGGATCCCCCACCTGCTCCCAGCTCTCCAGTGTCTCTCTCAAGTGAGAAATCCTTCCCTCCTGCCACTGGAAAGCTGGAGAGCTTTCCCAAAGGCCCAATTTCCATCACAGATGGAAGGGAGACCAAGCTGCTCTGCAGAGTCAAATGCAGAGCAAACAGCACAGGAACTGGGGAGTGAACCTGCTTTTCAGCCTCACTTCTCTTTCTGGCTGGATTACAACAAAGAATCATGGCATGGCTTGAGTTGGAAGGGACGTTAAGGATCAGGTGATGGGTGAGAAGACAAGACAATAAACAGCAGAACAGGCTCCTTACTTCGTCAAACCCCATCTTGTCAGGGTGCTTCGGAGGGACAGAGATGTACTGAGAGGGCTCCACGGGAGGGCGATCGACTGGAAGAGAGGAGACAACCCAATGTCACCCTCGGGCACAGCCTGCAATGGACACAGTGTGTCTGCAGGTGCCTCCCTCACGGCCCCCGGGAGCCACTGCAGGATGGGAACAGCAGCAAGCATCACACGGCAACGCCAGAGCCAGCAGCCATGTGCCAGACAGACATCAGGAAGGAAACATGGACACGCAGCACCCTTCCCACATGAAAGATGCATTTGATCTGGGGAAGTTGAGGGATTTTGTGGATGGGGTTGACCTGACTGTGAAGCAATTACATCCCTAGGTAGAGAAGTGGTGGGAAATTTCAGAAAACTGCGTATCACAACAATATGAGAGTGGTCAGGTCAGGATGCAGACTTCCAAGAGAATGAGAGCTGGGCCGCTGGCAGGAGAGCTCTGTAGGCATTAACTTGGGGGGTCCATCATGGCTTGGGCACAGCAACTCACTCATGGCCTCAATCAGGGTGTGCACAAAGTTCTCAGCTTCCTCCTGCAGAGATTGCTGCGGCTTCAGGGGCATGGGAAGGAACCCGTAGTGCTCACGGTTGCAGATGAACATCTGTACTCCTGGGGATCACAGAAAAGCAGAAACTACAATCAGGCCTGCTACCAGGGCATTTCACTGCTCTGTGGCTACATAGCCACAAACACACTTGTGCCAGGACCTCCGTCCCAAGGAGTTCTGCTTCACAAGCAAACAATTCAAAATCATTCCAGTTCCACTTTCTGTTTTGCCTGGCTGGCAGCAAGTGGCCTCTCTCATAAAACCAATCCCTACTGGCTGCCTAACTAACCCTTCAGCTTCAAGGGCCTGGGGTGACAGGACAAGGGGAAATGGCTTCCCACTGAAATAAGAGTGGGTTTAGTTTGGATCTTGGGAAGGAATTGTTACCTGTGAGGGTGGGGAGGCCCTGGCACAGGGTGCCCAGAGAAGCTGTGTGTCATAGGTTATAGTGTAAAATAGGCCCCAAAAAGTATTCTTTTACCATTTTCATGAGCTGTTGAGACCAGGCAGGGTGGTGCTCCCTGCCTCCTCCCTCTGGACTATCTTCTGTTAGTGGGCCCATCAAGGCCTTCCTGCATGACTCACAGAGAACTGGCTCCTGGATTATCTCCTGTTCATGGCCCATCAAGGCCTTGCCCTATGACTCACCATCCCATTGTGAGATGCTCCGCCCAGGGGGAAGGACCTAAGCATTTCCACCTGGATAAAGTCTGGGGTTTTGGAGCAGCAGGGGAGAGCTTTTTTCCCACCAGACTCCCCCAGAGGAACAGCCCTTCTCACTGGATTCCCAGAGGANCCAAGGCCAGGTTGAACAGGGCTTGGAGCAGCCTGGGATACTAGAAGGTGTCCCTGAAACGAGATGATCTTTAAGGTCCCTTCCAACGCAACCCATTCTGTTCTTTATCACTGCTTCCTTTTGCTTTGGCTAGGAAATAAAGGTGATACCTTTTCACCTGTGCTGGCAAAAGACTTTGAGGAATACATATGACAGCAATCTTCAAAATGCCAAGTCACCACCAAACACGGTCCTTTCCTCTCCAGGACCAATTTTTACTGTGCCCTGAAGATTAAAGGAAAATCCCAGAGCGAGACACCAGTGAGGAAAATGTAACACCCTTCTACCCAAAAGCTTTTGCAACTGCTTGATGAAGGTGGGAAACAGAGAGAAGGTGCAAAGCCTGTCCTCGGAACAGATGCATTTGCAGGGCACAGACTCACCCAGTGGGAACACCCCAGCATCAGCAAAATGCTTTTCCCTCTGGGATGACAAGCACTGGCTCACCACTGGCTGTAACTCTGCCTGTCACATCAGGCAACATGTTTAAAAGCCACATCCAGAGAAGCCAAGGGAAGTATTTCCGTTGTTTTTCACTGAGTTCTGGTAAGGTCCTTTATTAACTAACCCCAATCAAAGCTGCTAGAACCCAAGCAACCAGCCAAAAACTGCCTTTGTCTTTTTTTATCCCTGTCCTTT
>VYXC01002075.1:106626-118301 GCA_013397175.1 Platysteira castanea
AAAAAAACCTTTTTACCTTGAATAGTGGAAAAACTTTTAAAACTAATAATGCTGACCTAAATCATTGTATGTTGTCCTTTGTGCAAGTTGGGTAAAAAGGGGGAAGTTGCTGGAGGAAAAAGGGGGTTTTTGCTTTAATTCCTTCTTATTTCTTTCTTACTATTTAGTTTTAGTAATAAACTTCATTGCATTCTTTAAAGTGTGGTGCCTGCTTTTTATTCCTCCCTATTTTTATCTCACAAAAGGAACAAATGCGAACAAAACCACTACAGGCAGCCAGAGGCACATGACCAGTGCTGGCAGTGCCTGCCCCCTGTGCTGCCACTGCTAGGGCATCTCCGGCTCCTCACAACGGGAAAAGACCTTGAGGGGCTGGAGCGTGTCCAGGGAAGGGAATGGAGCTGGGGAAGGGGCTGGAGCAGCAGGAGCGGCTGAGGGAGCTGGGAAAGGGGCTCGGCCTGGAGAAAAGGAGGCTCAGGGGGGACCTTGTGGGTCTGCACAACTCCCTGACAGGAGGGGGCAGCTAGGGGAGTTCAGGATCTGCACCATGAGAAGCTTGGATTGGATACTATGAAATATTTCTTCTAAAAGAGTGGCCAGGCATTGAAATGGGCTGTCCAGGTCAGGAGTGGAGTCACCATCCCTGGAAGTCTTCATGTGTGCATCTGGTACTTGGGAATGTGCCTAAAACTCCAACAATGGTGAACGTGGCAGGTCAACAATTGGACTCAGAGATCTCAGGTCTTTTCCAATCTTAACAATTTTGATTCCATGAGGCTGGCAAAAAAACACGCTAAAAGTAGTGAGCTGGTGGGTTTGACTCCATAGAGCACAGGGCTGCCACAGGAAAACCTGTGGGCAGCTGCCCCTGGGCATAGCTATGAGATGGGCAGAGAGCTTCTCTGACTCCACACAACCTCATGCCAGCACAGGGACCAGGGAGCTGCAAGGGAAAACAGCATCACTGAAAATTCAGGACGAGTTCATTCTGTGAAGAGCATCAAGAACAACAACTAAACTGCCCTCACACTTCACCTTGCTTGGAAGCTTTGGGAACACCCTGCCTCACAGCGACCAAGGCAGCATCTTCCCACAACTGCTCTGCACAACTATTTCCCTTACAGCGCACCAGGTGGGGGTTCAGTCTGGGGGACCCTTGCAGGGACCTCCCACCAGCAGGACTGTGTTCAATCCTGATGCCTGTGGAGAAAGCTCCGAGCTTACCCAAGGACCTACTTCCCTCACTGCAAAGTCTCTGGCTCACCAGACCAAGAAATGACCCATGACATCCCAATTTGTCTTTAGATGGAAAGCCCCCAGTATCCAAGTGAGCACCTGGAAAGCTTTTGCCTGAGGCCAGCTAATAAATCAAACTTTGTATTTACCAGGATATAGTCTGACCACTTCTCCCGGGCAGCGCGAAGGGCAGCCTGTCGCAGCTTCATCACATGAGTGAATCGGGAGCTAGGCCAATGTTTTGGCCCAATTTCTTCTGGGTAAGACCTAGAAAAGAAAAAAAAAAGTCACTGTAATCCATGTCTGGGCTTTATTACACCAGAAAAAGAAAAAAAAAAAGAAAAAAAGAAGAAAAAGAAGAAAAAGAAGAAAAGAAGAAGAAAAGAAGGAAAAAGAGAAAAAAAGGAGGAAAGAGTTCCCTTGCTGCCTTCATTATGAAAGCAAAACAGCATTAGAGTCACCTTAGGCAACCCAGGAGAGGTTTTGAGGGAGATTAATTCCAAGTTTTGTGCTGGTATGAGCACAGAGGGCATCAGAGAACAAGCAGTGCCACAGTTTTCTGACGACCCAGCAAAACAGTACCATCCAACTCAGGAGCTGCCGCGGCAGCAGAGAGGGGACCCCTCCGAACTGACCTGCAGCTCGCTGACCCTGCCTGACCTCGGGTACAAACTCATCTGCCCTCTGCTAGGCTGCAAATCCAGCTCCCCTCGGCCCAGCAGAACCAGAGCTTGGATGTGAAGGTGAAGGCAGCCTGGCCTCCCCCGGGCTCTGGGCGTTATTAGGAACTGTTAACACATCCCAGGAACAGCTCCTAAATCTCCCAACACCCGGCCCCACAGGCCCCAGCACGGCAGCAAAGTCATCCGCGTGGCTCTGCCTTCAGGATCAGCTCCAAAAGCAAAGGCTTTTTAACAAAGATGGAAGGGAACTCAGGGGCAGATGCCAATGAGGAATAAAAATCCAGGAATTTGAAACAGTGCCAGTATAAGTCAGGGAAGGAGCTAAGAATTTCAAAAGCTTTTTGCAGAACTTAAAAAGCGCCAAGTTTGGCAGGATGAAGAAAACTCAATTCAAATGAAAGGATTAAAAATGTCAATAAAACCAGCATTCCATGGGGGTTTGTACCACAAACTTCCCATCGCTGTTGTGAGGAACTCGAATATAAAAGCAAACCTAAAGGAAGGGGAAACTGATGTAATTTTCCTTGATGGAAGAAACTGAAAACAGAACAAACCCAGGAACAGCTGATCTTAAAAATAAATAAAAATCAAAGTAATAAAACCCCAACACACCATATTTCAAAGCAATGGTCCTGCAAGTCATGTAAAGGCATAATATGCGGAATTAAATCTAGTTCTCTGGCTCTGCACTTACTGAATATCTCAGAGCTTTCATAGATGCTATGGAATGGGCTATAATTTCTCTGCTTCCTAACAAATAAAGAATGATAGTTTTAATTCCCTGTAAGTCTTGATGTAATTTGTTTACCATGCAAAGAGAGCAGCTACAGATGCTAAATAACTGAATGGAAAATACTTTCTTCCACAGAATTCTGCTTGAGGTACTTCACTGAAGTCTGAGATCTTTCTACAGAGAAAGATCTTACCGTATCTTACCTTCTTCCGTAAGAACACAATTTTAATGGGACAGACCCCAGAAAGCAAATAAATCACATTTTAACACTTGGACATTTACTACAACTCCTGGTTTGGAAAGAGAAAACCTCGGGAATTTGGGCTGTGCAACCAAGAGCCCCTCCCAGGTACTCACGGGGGTTCTTCCATGGGCCTCCACTCCACATCGTGGTACAGGTGCTGCACATTCTTCAGCCACTCCCTGAGGATTGCTGTGGTGTTGTCAATGTTGTGGTCAGTGGCTGCCCTGGCAAAGCAAGAGCAAAGGGAGCATGTCAGCACTAGGTTTCTGTCTTTGCTTTACCATGGAGTGAGTGCTCTGTCCAGTCCAGCCAGCAGAAAAGACAAGACACGCAGAAGGGGTTTAACCCCAGCTGCCAACTGAGCACTGTGGGATGGGGAAGGGAACAAAGCCTGCAGGTTGAGATAAGAACCATTTAAAAACTGAAACAAATAACTGAAATGTGTTGTTAGTGGAGGGAAGGGACACAGTGCTTGCTGAAGAATGTTTTTTTTCCCTCAGGGTTGCGCTGAACAGACTGGAACAGGAGGCACAGATTCACATCCCAGAGAGCAATCCCATGGAAATGCTCCCACAGGGGCCACATGCTGCTCTCTGCCTGGGATGCTCAAGCCCTCAGGTCACAGGACAAGTGAGCCAAATCCCATCACAGCTGCTCCTACCCAGCTGCCTTCCCTGGGACCAGGGCTTTGCACACCCAGCATGGGGCTGTGGCAGATCCCATCACAAACTCCTGTCACTGAAAGGGCTGCTCATGGAATGGACAGAAAAGCACAGTCCCATGGCAGAGCACAGCTCAGCAAGCTTCACTGGGAATTTATAATCCCTTCATATTCCTCTGGCAGTATAAGTGGCCCCATAAGGTCCAGTGCAGACAGTAAAGACAGTATGAAACACATCACTGAGGAAGAAGTTGCTGGAAGCCCTCCTCAACTGCTACATATTTCTTGTTTCATCCTCCAGCTCCAGAGACCTAAAGGCACTTCTCAGAACATCCTCCACCTTACTTAAAGCCAGAGCTCCCCATAGCCAGGGGAGGACATGCAGAAGGGAGCCACATCCCAAACCCTACAGCTACTCCAGAGCTATTTCAGGAAAATACCTCCACTCCAAGTGACCATATGACCCTACAGATGAAAACCAGGGCATGAACCCTTTTCAGTTTGTTCAACAGGAACATACCATTCCCATGGGGTCTAGCCCGCTTTAAATTAAAAAAGAATCAAGAACTTAGATTTTCAGTTTATTTATAATCAGAACACCACAATCACTTAAGGCCAGGAGGCTTATTTGTTTAATATTTATTCCTGTGTGTTGAAACAATAAATAGTGAAAGTTCAGCAAGTGAAGAGAGGCTGGTTCCTGTGCTCTCCTGTGACAGAGCAAGGCTGGGCTTAGTCACGGCCTCAGGGTTTGCTTTTGACCAAGACCATGGCTCATGCTGCACTGTAGATCTAGTTCGCAATGATGTTCGAACTGGACTAGAACAGTCGCAGTGTTGACTCGGTGTAAGTCCAACTTGCTCCATGTGTTTTATGGATGAAGCTCATCCCCTGGAGCCCATTTTCACACACTTCCCTGGGCTCCCACAGCCACCAAGGCATTTCACATGTCTCACTCTGCTTTCCTCCCATGTTCCAGCTGCACAGTCAGTGAGCAACAGCTCCAGAATTCCTAAAACACCAAAGAATGGGAAAAATGGCTTCATGGTCATGGTCATCACTGGAGCTGCAGTGGCACCAAGAAGGTGGCACTGGGACCACATTGCAATTGGGCATCACATTAACAAGGCCGAGACGACGGCAGCCAACCTGGGGAACGTCAAAGGTCATCCCACAACATCCTCTTTTCCAGGTACAGACCAGCCTTAAGGACCATGGAGACCCTTAAAGTAAGCACACAGCTCCCACAGAGTCAGGTCCATGTGCCTCTTTCCTTCAGCAAGCCTCATCCTATTCTTTCTAACTCATCCCAGTCCTTCTAACCTCACATAATATCAGTGGGGACATATGAAGGGATATGCTACAGTCTGGGCAGGGAAAGGAGAGGCTTCAGCTGCATACATGTCAAGTTAATCTCAGTTTTATGTTGGCTGCTCCCATCTCAGCAGGACATCCTTCTCCATTCAACTTTGCTCACACAGAAGCCCAAAATGTTTTAGATGGGGAGCTGTTTGCAGGGATGTGCAATAGAAACCCAGAGCTCTCAATGAAACACAAATTTCCTTGACAATGTGAAATGTAGTCTTTCAACCTCAGAGAAAAGGATTACCATGATGGAAAGCTGTTTCCTCAGTTGCTCAGAGCTGCTTCATGAAGCCCAAATCTCTGACTAGCGGAAGAAACCTTGAAGTTGAATGACAGCAATCTGCAAGAGTTAGAGCAAGACCTTTGCTTCCCCAAGCACGACAAGGGGGCTAAAGGATGTTCTTGCCATCACACCTGGAGTACTCCACCCTGCTCCTGGGAGGGCAGCAGGCCCTTGACAAAACTCACCCTGGAAGACACCATCAGCCAACATCCTCCAGCCAGAAGTGAGACGTGCGAATGGGAGCTGAAGGGATCTCTAGATCTACCCACATGGAATCTGCTGGAGGAAAATGGCATTTTCCAACCCAAACCATTCCATGATTCTATGACTTCACTGCCCAGGCTGTCATGGTGATACAAGGAAGGTAAATTCACATCCCAGTAGACCTCTCAAAGACATGGATGAGCCAAGGCTCTGGCACAAAGGAGGTACAGCTCTCTCCAGGACTGTCCACCCAGCAGCATTTCTAAGCCCAAAAGTTCTCAAAGGCAATAAAGTCTGTTCCACCCTGGATGAAACATGCTCTATGACTAGCAGTTTGGCAAACCTTGTTTTTCCAGCTTTGAGCTCAAAAAACCCAACCAAAAAAAAACCAAAAAAAAAAACACCCCAAAAAAACCCCAAACCAAACCAAACAAAAAACCACCAAAACCCAAACAACCAAGCCATTACAAGAGCAATTATCATTATTAGTTCCAGAATAATTAATTTAAGATCAAACAGCATCAGCACTGACTTCTATTGTTGTATGTGAACCAGTCCACCTTTCCTCCCAGAAAAAAATAGCAGCTCTAGTGTTTGCAATAGCACTGTGTGGAAAAACAGGCACATACTTTATTTTTCCCTTTTTTTTTTTTCTGAAATGACAACCCCTGCACAAGAAAAACAAGCTAATTAAAATGTGAACAGGACTTCTCACTGGGAGCAAGAGCTCTTCAAGCCCTGAGAGCACATCAGGACACTCCACATTATAAACACTTCTTCTTTAGCACTCTGTAGCACTTCAAGAAGCCAAGTACACAGCTAAGACTTCAGTTTGGTTGTGAGAACACATCACACAAGAGATGCTACCACCTCTGCCCACTTGCCTGTCCTGGAAAAGTGTTTTTTCTCCATCCCCTTATCCTTACTGGTCCATGATCTGCACTTGACAGGACGAAGAGTGTGGATCACTGTAACTCAGCTTGACTCAGCTCACCAGGAGCATGGCTTGTCCACATGGCCCTTAGACTAAGGCAGTACCTGGATTTTTGGGTGTATTTTCTGAAAGCAGGTTGGTGAGCACGGCACCACTATTTGTGTGGGAGTCTATCAGCAACATTATTGACCAGGCATCAGGTTCAAATCCTGGTTTTTGAGTGGATCAGCAACACCATTTTCAAGAGCTGATTAAAAACATCTAGAATTTAAAGAAAAAAGGTCCCCTACAAGATTTACAACCTAAAGCCTGTGCAACACAACCAGGAAAAAATGGAGGAAAAAAATTCTAATTCCTCCCACTCTTTTCAGAAAGAAAGTTTAATAAATAGACCAGAACACACCTCCAGATGGACACCTTTATTCCAGTAACATGGCAGCTTTTCCCTCTCAGATTTAAACCCATTTCCAATGAACAGAAGTAAAATTTTTTAAAAGTTTAAGTGAGAATGTTCATATAGGGGCTTCTGTCAACATAACTACAACCACTTCAATATTTACTTTGGCTCTAACCAGGAGTCGTACCATGGACACAAGCCCTCATTGTTCACATTCAGCAAAGCACCCCCTCCCAAAAAAGCTCATGGATAGTGCACAGTGGAAAATCCAAGCATGACATTAAGTACCTCCTGTTTTAATTAAATAACGTGAGTAGCAGCATATGAGGAAAATGGCTCCTTTTACAAACTGCTCATATTTTTAGCTTGATAATGTCTCCTCAAATTATGTTTGCAAGTGGGAGTTAATTTAGGCTTTGATGGTTGTTCTGCTCTTTTCCTCCCCAAAAAGGGAATTAAAAATAACAATCCCCCTTTTTCACTTCTTCACACTCTGGCCTGTTCTCCCAAGGTATTTAGTTTATTTACCCCAGGCACTGGGTCAGTGGAGAAAACTTTCACCTTAACCATCTGTATAGGAAAAATACTAGAGGACAAAATGCACCCTGTGTGCCGCTGGCTTGTCAGAGTAGGGGGTCATGCTGTGACACAAGCTGAGGCAAACTCCACAGCCAGGGCCCTGCAGTAATTTTCCTACTGAATTTAACATTGACCACCTTTTCCCTTTGGCACACAGGGTGGGAGGGACGGCTTCAACAGGGGTCAGTGCTTCACCTTCAAGCCGTGCAGAGCTGAGTCCGGACTGGAGGCAGCCATCTTTCAGAAACAAAAGCTGTAAGGAGGCTCCTTTCCTTTTCTGTCAGTGTTTTCAAGACTGCTGGGCTTGAGGAGGGCACTGGGTTCACCCGTTACGGCTGTGAGAGCCAAACCTGGACACCCAGGTTCGAGTGGGCCCTTCCCATCACTCCACTGAGAACATGCAAAGGATGACAGTGGTCAGGATGCTGCTGATGCTGGGGTTGCACTGAAAGTGATTCACAGGAAGAGGATGCATGTGGCTTTCCAGGGCTCCTGCTGCTTTCACACACTGCAGAACTAAGTTGTGAATGCAACCAAATCCCAGGAAACCTCTGAGATATCCATTTTAACTGTCTCCCTTGGTTCCTCTCTGCCTGCAGCCAGGGATTCAGCTGACCCACGAGGCTTGCTATGGGATGTGGTCCAATACTGAGTTCCATTGAAGCAAGAGCCATAGGTTGGCCATGTGCCCTAAACCCACATGGTCTCCCCCAAAGCGAAGCCCAAAGTCAGTGGAAAGTCTGTTAGTAGATCATTCCTAACAAATGTAACACAGAAACTGGTGACAAAAGCACCAGTACCTCCCCTTGGCCATTTTCCACAAAGCTGAGCAGCAATAAAGCATTCAGAGAGAGGTTACAGCTCAAACCAAAGTGATGGAGGAAGTACATTTCTGTGTGCTCTGTTCCAGAACTTGTTCTAACAGAGGTGCTCAAATATTCAAGGACAAAACTCGGCCCTCAGAGCAGGACTCAGCACCTTCCTGAGCACCTTCTGAGCTGAGCCAGCACCAACAGGCACTGCATGTGGGGTTCTCCCAGTGCTCTGAGGAGACTCCAGGGATTTCAGGCCCCAGAGCATTGGAAAATGCACATCACTTCATCTAGCTCCAGCCACTATTAAGAATTTATTCCAGCAGTCCCGCGTTTTTTACCACAGCACTAATGACACACAGTGAACAGGGCACAGGATGGGAGTTTTAACCTCTGAACTGTTTAGATCCTGCATAAAAGCCTTTGGCTTTCGGCCCCTTGAGGCAGCCCCAAGAGCTCCTGGTCTGAGTGGAGCTCAGCTTCTGTCACCCAGGCTGCCCTGCTCATGCTGGGTGTGAGATCAGCCCAGCCAAAAATAACTGAAAAAGCAGAATCCAGCCACGGAGCCCCAATGAGTCAAACATAAATTTGGATTTAGATTTCCCAAAACAAGCGGTAAATAAAGTAACAGACGAGTCATTTCTCCCTGCTCTTTTTGTCTGAAAGCTGCCAGGCTTAGAAAACCAAGCCAAAACATAAACCCCCCCCAACGCGGCAGTTTCCACTGTGAGCCAGGGATGAATTACCTTGACTAGAAACAGTGCAGCTAGAAGAGACTGGAAGAGAAGGGATGGATCCTAAAGAGGAAGGAAAAAAACTGAAAACAAGACAGAAGCAAAACACTTCTGAAGCACAGTAAGAGGGATTTATTTTCAGCTGTGAAAATGTCTGTTTTTACCATAGATCAAGTCCCTGGAAGTGTCCAAGGACAGGCTGGATGGTCTAGTGGAAGGTGTCCCTGCCCATGGAAGGGGACAACAACAAGGAAACAAGATGACCTTTAAGGTCCCTTCCAACCCAAACCATTTGATCAGTCTATTGTATGATTTTATATGGAGTTACTCAACTCCAGCTAGTCAACTACTCTGTGTTCTCCTGCCCAGGATCTTTTCAAAAAAAGCAACAAACCAAGCAGGGCTCCCTGTATCTTTCCAAACACTCCCCCACCAACAGGCAGATCTGGCTCTGGCTCATCTAGCAGAGACAAGACTCAGGTAATACAGGATTTTCTTCTTGTGGTCTGCCAGCCCTACCTCATGTCTGTGAATTTGAGATGCAGTATCTCAAATCTCTCAGGTACCAATGGGATCAGGGATAACAGACCATGAGACAGCTCCCAACAATGCAGTCCAGAGACTCTAGACAGATCTAAACCATCTAAATCACTTATTTTAGCACAATTATGCTCGCACACTTCATTAACAGAGCCTGAACATTCAGCCCAAGTTCAAAGAACTGTTTAAGCATTTAAGTAAGTTGCCAAAATTCTAATGTATGTGTAAGACTTTTTGGCTTTGTAGGGACTTCGCATTTATTCTAGGGTTTCCTTAATTAAGGACAGACTTTTGGAAGTACCTTCTTTTGTTTTTTATTTTAACTTGGTCCCCAAGCCACCTGGGCCCAGATGGGTGTCAGGGAGCTGCGTGGGAGCATGGAACCAGCAGCACAAGCAGCGCTGCTCCCCGGGCTGGGCAGCTGTACAAGAACAGGACCTCACAGCACAGGAATGCAGCACACAGGACTCCCCTCTAACTCTTTCCCCGTGCCCTTCAGCAGCTGTGGATAATGGATTTTGCTGGCAGCAGCACTGATTTTAAAACCTTCGGTGGTCTTCCAAGTCCAAGTGAATGACTCACAGATGTATGTAAGTGCATACATACTTCTGTACTCACCGGGATCTTTGCTCTTTCCATGCTACCTCAAGAAATACCTCACTTTCTTGTCCCTCACTCCCCACGACAGAATCATGGAATCCCAAAATTTATGTGGGTCGGAACAATAGACCTTAAAGCCCAGCCCATCCCACCCCTTGCCATGGGCAGGGACACCTTCCATGATCCCAAGTTGCTCAAGGCCTTGGACACTTCCAGGGATGGGACAGCCACACCTTCTGTGGGCAACCTGTGCCAGGGCCTTACCACCCTCATTGTAAAAAAATTCTTCCTTATATGTAATCTAAATCAACCCTTATGGCTCCCTCATGCCAAAAGTCAAAAATTCCTGTGTAAAAGCTTCCCTGGCATCCATGCAATAGGAATTCTCTCACAGAGCAAAGGAGGTTCCTGCTGCTTCAATCCCAAGTCCTCTCTCCGTCTTGTTTTAGTTCCCCCCATGCTCACTCTGCTGCTAAGCTTTAAAAGAAACAAAAAACCAGCTGCATCTTCTGAGTATTTCCAAGCAGATTTGGCTTCAAGGGAACAAGTCCCCTGAGGGAAGCCCAGGAAATCCCATATATGCAGGATCAGGCTGGTGACTGGCCTCTGAAATCAATTGTTCAAAGGAGGATTAATTGCAAGAGTTGTGTAATTTCTGAAAGGATAGCTTGTTCCCAGCAGCTAACTCAGACACCAGCTGATGCAGCTGTTTGAGATTACTGCAAGTGTGTAAGCCACTGGGAAGGAACACTGGGATTTAGAAATATTCTTGGCTCTGGTAACAAAAAAATGGATTGGTTTCACATTTAGGCGCTCAGTACCACTGATTTTTCCACGGTCACATTGAATATGGGCCTGTACCACATTGCCAAGGGTCCCCCAAAACAAAAACACCTGAAAAGCTCTGGGTCTCTGCACCAAGCCTGCAGACGTAGCAGTACAAAGGTCCCAAAGTCTGCCTCACCCCTGGTGAGAAGACTCACACCATGGACCACCAGACACCCAGCAGGGAGGGAAACATAGACCCAAGTCCTTTAGTAGCTTACTTTTTAAATTGATGGGCTTTTTTTTTTCCCCTGGACAAAGTCAGAAGCTTGCCCCACAAGTACCAGTAAGCACCCAGTGCTTGCCTCCCTGTTCCACACCACCCGACAAGAGCTTTCACCAGTTCTACACAGAATCACAGAATCACAGAACTGTTGAACTGTTTGGGTTGGAACGGACTGAACTCATCCCATCTGCCCCTCCACAATGGGCAGGGACACCTTCCACCAGCCCAGGTTGCTCCAAGCCCTGTCCAGAGATGAACAGGATTAGCTGAACATAACCAACTTCAGTGGGTGAGGCTGGTATGTTCCATTCTTCCCAACTATCTAAGAATGTACCCTTCCAGGCAAGACATTTTTAATAACTCTTGACTTAAAATATGAAATATGACTTCATTACAAATCCGTTTTCACTCTAAACATCTTACAAGACTTAAAGTAATTTCAACACACACAGAAACACATTCTTGCTGGAATACAAACAAATCATTTTTCATCTCTTGTCCAGTGCTGGCTGACAGAAACAATGTAAGAAATTAGGGAACGAAAACGGAATATTTTAATTCACGTCATTAATTAGGAGTTCAAGCAGCAATAAGAAACACACTGTTGGGGCTCACCCCC